>CAUYSK010008938.1:0-14605 GCA_963575035.1 Avahi laniger
ATAAAAATTCAGTGCAGCCATGCGTGGTGGCTTGTGCCTGTAATCCTAGCACTTTGGGAGGCCAAGGTGAGAGGAATGCTTGAGATCAGGAGTTTGAGATAAGCCTGAGCAAGAGCGAGACCTTGTCTCTACAAAAAATAAGAAAATTAGCCAGGACTTTTTGATAAAGGCCAGTCTCACTGGAGATAAGTGATATCTCATTGTGATTTAAAATACAGCACCTCTTGCATATTCCTGGATAAAGCTGGAATGCTTTCTACTAAGTGAAATATCACAAGAATGGAAAAATAAGCACCACATGTATTCACCATCAAATTGGTATTAACTGATCAACACATAAGTGCACATATGAGAATAACATCTATTGGATGTTGAGCAGGGGGGAGGGGGAGGGGGGAGAAGGGAGAGGGGACGGGTATATGCATACACAAAGAGTGCAATGCACACCACCCGAAGGATGGACATATTTGAAACTCGGACTTGGAGGGGGAGGAGGGGCAAGGGAAACATATGTAACCTAAATATCTGTGCCCCCATAATATGCTTAAATAGAAAAAAGAAATAAAAAAAGAAGAAAGCAGCTCCATGTTTGAAAGGAATAATGATAGTTTAATAGTTTCCGTATCATAGAATTACCCAAAATAGACAATGAAAACGCAACCACCCAAACAAATCACTTACTTATATTCATGCAGAGGTGACCCCACTCCTAGTGAGACACTAATTTTCAAATTAATCAATCAGAGTGATACTAAGTTTCAGTAATTTTGTTTGTTCACTATAATATGTTGAGAAATACTATAAATATAATTAATTTACCAATAAGACATTTAGGTAAGTAACAATAGCTACAGATATAATTTATAAGGGAACATGTGATAGAATCAATTTATATAATACATTTTACAATATGAGAGACCTCAGAAAATAAGAGGTTTGTATAAGATGATAAAGAACATGTAAGAGAACATGCAGACACAGGTATGCGAATGTGTCTATGTTCATGGACAAAATTCTCCACTGGATCTATGCCCAGTCCCACCATGGCCTACTCTCCCTGTTTCTGCCACCTTCGTACATTTCTAGTCCCAGGGGTCTTTGCAATCCACTGTCCTCTTCTCATGCCCTGGCCTGTGCCATAGACACTCTTTTCCTCTTCTCTTTCCCCTTCTCTGTTTGCTGGACTCGGTGTTCCTCACTCAGCAGCATCTCCTCAATGTTCCTCCTCATAGAGGCCTTCCTTGTCCATCCCATTCTGTGTTTGAGGCCTGTCCTCTGGGTTCCCAAGGACAATTCTCCCAATTGTTTTGATTTCTGTTAAATTTTCTAAATGTCCACTGAAATGAAATATCAGAGAACATGAAAACTTTGTCTTTGTGGTTCCCCTGTGAGCCCCACACATGTAATTGACACAGAGCAACATAGAAGATGCTACATTATATCAAATTTCACTAATCAATTAATAAATTTCTCAAACTCCTCACCTAGTTCCCAACAAATTCCATCTTTATTTCAATCTGAAGCGGATTTGAACTTGAATATTAACATGCGTTTTTTTCTTTCCCCCCGCTCTGTCCTCAGGACAGGATGCAAGCCCTGACTCCCCTTAGCCTCTTCTCCAGCTCCCCCATTCTCAACTCACTGTACAGACCCTTGAATGGACCCTGTTGCTCCCACCTCATCTGCACCTCTCTGTCCTTCTGGAAAGTTTTGCCCCCTTAGAGCAAGTAAAGTCTTCTTGTTTTCCAAGTTTCAGTTCTATTAATATGGCTCTCTAATAAATATTTTCAAATTCTATTAGTTACCATATTTCACCTATTTTTTCCTGTGCTATTTTCATGTGTTATTACAATCTCTGTTATCCTTGTGTCGGCCAGAGCATGGTTTTAATTGTCTGCAAAAAGATGAACATATCCTAAAATCTTCTGCTATCACCTTATGGTAATATCACCTGCATCAAAACTTGCAGAATGGATATTAACAGGAAAGATGCAAATCACACAGACATTTAACCTCTTGTATTAAAAAGGTTACTTTGCTATACCTCTTCATGCTACAAAGTGTGATGTTAAGATATTTATGACTCTGGGTCAAAACTGAATACAGAATAATCAGAATCAGAATATCAGGATATTTATAAATTACTTTCAATATAATTTCTATTTTTATGTGTATGAAACGGTGCTTTTAAAATTCTACAAGGACTTTTCAATACATGTATATAAGTCTATTGTGTATATAATAGTTTAATTGACAAATGTAGTATCCTTTCTTATAGAGCCTTCCTAATCTGTGATTCACTGACATCCAATAGATGCCACACAACAAGATGCCTACAGACACTGTGCATAAACAAATTCTGATCTTCCTTTATCGTGATACAAATACCAGTTACGAAGCTGTCTGCCTTAATCCGAGCGTGACCCGCAGTGTCCCTTATTCACCTTAATACTGCCAGCTAGATCCATACAGGCAGGGTACAGTAATGATGTAGTAATTGCAAGATGAATAAAAATATGGTACCATAGAAAAATTACTGCAGATTGGACACACCTTATCACATGCACAAACCAAAGTAAATGGGCACATAATACGGAACAATGGTTTGCAGGACAGAATATATTACACTGTGTAGGGCAGTGATACCTAAGAGATAAGAACGAATGATGTGAGGCCTAAATTGCCTCAGGTAATTGCATTGGGAGAGTTTCTAGGCTGTGGTGTGGCATGGATTGTGGAAAACACTCTCAGTTGAAAAGACAGAACTGAGAGTCTTAAGAACAAGGTGACTATCTGGGTACAGTGACCCACACCTATAATCCTAACACTCTAGGAGGCTGAGGCAAGAGGATTGCTTGAGTCCAGGAGTTCAAGACCAGCCTGAGCAAGAGAAAGACCCCATCTCTACTAAAAATAGAAAAATTAGCCAGTGTCATGGCACACGCCTGTAGTCCCAGCTATTCGGGAAGCTGAGGCAAGAAGATCACTTGAGCCCAGGAATTTGAGGCTGCAGTGAGCTGTGATGACCTGAGTCGACAGAGGAAGACTCTGTCTCAAAAAAAAAAAAAAAAAAAAGAAAAAGAAAAAGAAAAAAAAAAACAAGGTGACTGAATTTCATTCTATCATTTTTTATGTCCAATGGAAGAAAGGAAGGGAGCATTCACGCCAGCACCCATACGGTGCTGAGATGTGGTTTACAGAAGGACAGGAGCAGTACAAGAAAAAAGGTAAAGACACAAAGAAAAGTCATTTCAATGAACTTGGTCTTCAACCCTTTCATCTGATTTCTGACTTCAAAAAGACAAAGTCATTTGCATGACAGAATGATTTTGCAACAAACTCCAGAATGAAGAAATACCCCTTAGAGATGAAGTAAACGGCATGTGTAAGCAGACTGAACAACCCAATGGGGATACCAACTTGCCTTTACTATGTTATTTTCTATGTTTGGCTGATAAATGCACTACATTATGAAATAATTAAAGGAGACTTTTCTACTTATATGAGTAGAATGCAATTATCACCAAAATAAGAAAAAACCAAAAAGCTCTTTACCTCTATTTTTTTTCCTATAATACTTTCACAGTTTACTTTAAATTTGGGAAATATTTTGTCTCTGATTCTCACTACATAAATGCCACAGTCTATAGAGTTTGCGTGGAGTATTGGGTTGCTCTTTACATGCAGTGAAGTTAAAATATATTTTTGTCAAGCCATAATACAATAAATGAGGAGTCATTTTATTTACTTAAACCAAGACATGACATTGAAATTCTCTGTGTATAGTAATGAAGCCCAGAGACCCTGACTGAAGCCATAACCGGCAAAACAAATGACCATCTTTTAATTTGGAGAAAATACCCATAAAATACAGGGTTCTTGCTCTATTGGTTGCTTGCCTTTCATAAATCTTAAACAAATATGCCCCATGCTGTTCTAAGCCCATTAGACTGAGGAATTTAATTGTCTGCTAGACATATGCTATTAAACTAAGACACTCACCCTGTAGAAATGCTGTGTCCTCAAGAGAATGTATTCTTTGCAGCACTGCCATGTGGGCACTAGAGCCCTCCTTATTATAAGCCTTAAATAAATACTAGTCTACATTTTGTATTCCTGCTAAACAATATCTGAATATGGGGCTTTCTTCGATATATGAGGCACATGCCTCTCTCTTTGAGGAAGTGATTCCTGACACTCAATCAGGTAACTGGAAAATGGGATGAATGACGGGGAAGAAGAAAGAGGATGAGAGTCTCTGGGACTTGAAAGGATCTTCCTGAAGAAGGTTACCTGTGTTTGACACAGTGAATAATAATGGAAGATGCTTTGCTATTCTCTCATAACATGTCCATCCATTTCTTGAAGCCAAGGAATTTGCTCATTTTTGGACCAAACTTATATTATTTAAAAGATACTTTTATTTGAAATAATTTTAGATATACAGAAAGATTCACCGATAGTACAGAGTTTTATATGTCCTTCAGTACCTGGAATGTACCATCTTATATAACCAAAATTTATTTATAAACACTAAGAAAATGCCTGTGATACAAAATTATTAACTGAAGTACAAACTTGCTTCATATTTATTAGGCTTTGCATTAGTACCATTTTTATTTTATAGGATCTAATCCAGGATACCTATTACATTTATTATCAAGTGGTACCCTTATTAATTGCTGCATAATAAATTATCATGGAGGTTAGTGGCTCAAAACTGCACACACATTACTCACAGTTCCTCTGGCTCAGGAATACAGGGTAGATAAAGGCCAAGGCTGAGTTTTCAACTGAAGGTCCTTCTAGGGAAGGATTCACTCCCAAGCTCAAGTGATTGTTGTTAGTATTCAATTCCCTGTGTAAGTCAAGAAGACTTCACTGGTAAATTATTCCAAAACTTTAAAGAATTAATACCAATATATCACAAATTCCGTGCAAAAATTAAAAACAACAACAACAAAATGGGGGAGAGATCACATCCCAGTGTGCATTACAGTTAATATATCTTGATATGACAACTAGGCATTTCAAGGAAAGAAAATTAAGGCTAATGTATTTTATAAATATAGAGGAAAAATCTTCAAGGAAATAATAGCAAAAAATCAGCAAATATAAAAAAGGATTATATACTATAACTGAGGGTATGTATCTCAAGAATGCAAATTTGGTTCAACATAAAAAATTAGTATCATGTCCTATATTAATAAAATAAACAAAAACAATGATCATCTCAAAAGATGCAGAAAAAGCACTTGACCAATCCAAAATCTATTCATGTTAAAAACATGCAGCAATTTAGGACTATAGGGAACTTTCTGTACTGTTAAAGGACATCCATCAAAAACTCAAATACAATCATAAGTTATTAGAAAGGCTGAATATTTTTTCTAAGATTAGAAAACAAGACAAGGATGTCCACTCTTGCCAGTTGTATCAATTTCTTTTCTGGGGAATGCAGACAGGGTAAATTGTTTAGGAAAACAAATATAAGGCTGAATATTTTTAAATGTGCAATACTTTCCAAATAGGTATGCAGATGTAATGAAATCCATAAGAAAAATCTAAAGTGACATATTTTCCCTAACTTAGCAAGCTTATTCTAAAATTCATGTATGATATACAGCCAAATATTTTTTAAGAAAACAAAGTTCACCAAGTAGACTCATACATTCTAATTTCAAAAGTTACTACTGAGTGATCACAATAAAGATTTGTAGTACTATCATAAAGATAGATATACAGATCAAAGAAATATAATAAGTTAGTAATATAATAAATAAAAGAATATAATATAATAATAAAGGTATATAATAAATAAAGGAATGTCTAAAAATTAATCTTTCCTTTCATGGTCAAATGATTTTACAAGGTTGAGAAGTCAATTCAATAAGCAAAACTATTTTCTCATCAAATGGTGCTAGAATAAGTAGATATCCACAAGCAAGTTGAACTCCTTTCTCACATTATATACATAATTAACTCAATATGATTATAAACTCAAATATAAGAGCTAAATTATTCAAACCCATAGAAGAGAAGATAGCAGTACATCTTCATGGCTTTAGGTTAAACAATGGTTTCTAAGATATGACACCATCTAAAGCACAAGAGAAAAAATAAAATATATGTGTTTATATATATATATATATGTATTAGATTTCATCAGAATTAAAATCTTATTTGAAGTACACAATGGAAAGTAAAATGATCATCCCCCAAAATAGGAGAAAATCTTTGCAATCATATAGCTGAAAAAAACCTGTTATCCAGAATATATAAAAATGTTTTGCAACTCAAAAATAAAGAGGCAAATACCTCAACAATAACGGAAATTATCTGAATATCCATTTCTCCAAAGATACTACAATTATACACATGCTATGACGCCCAACAACTTTTGTCATTAGAGAAATTTCAATCTTAACAACTTGGAAATACAACTCACAAATCTAAAAGGCATATTACTAAAACAAACAAAAAAGCAAACAGAAAAATGCAAAATACTATGTAATTCCATTAATGTGTAACTCTGGAAAGAATAAAGGTATAGAGACAGTAACACATTTAGTATTTACTAGGGCTTTGGGAGATAGGTAGGTCAAATTAGTTGAGGACAGCAGATTTATTCTGGGCAGTGAGATCATTCTGTATTATACTGTAATGATGCATACATGATAATGTTTTTTTTTAAATCTTATAGGACATTATGACACCAAGAGTGAACTTAAAAGTATGCAAATTAAATCATTTATTTAGTGGTAAATGGCTAACAGGGAGGGATGCAGACAAAATAATATTATATAACAAATGAATGAAATAACCTCCCTGAAGGAAGTTGGGAAAAGAGGCTGAGCTAAATAATTTAGGAAATAGGTAGGGATGCTGAGTCTAAAGGAATAAAGATTTGCACATAAGCACATTACTATAGTTGATAAAGTTGTTCCTCCTGGAAATATAAATGTCCAATTCTGAAACCACTATACAGGTATTTTGGATGATATGATTAAATGAACAGAAACGACTTCCTCATGGTTAAAGTGTAGGCTGCACACAAATAAGTGGGAATAGGTAGACTGATTGATGTGGTACTGCCTTAGATTATATATTGCTAGACTATAAGGATTCATATTTAATTTAATACAGATATATGGACACATTAAATATTTATATATATATGTTTATACATGAGTCAGTATATACAAATATAATTCTTTGCTCTGTCAGCTGACAAGTACTAGAAAACAAATACCTGAGGAGCAATGGTAACATGCCTGGTGCCCAGATCTTCATTTCTAATTCCATTATCCAATCAAATGAACCCGGGCTCCATGAAAAATGGTGAATACTAGGCTTGGGAAGGGAATAAACATAATTAGTTTGGAGCACCTCCTAGTGACAGAACAAAAGAAAACACCAAATGACAAGGTAACCTATTAACAAACTGTAACATCAAATCCTAATTATGGGTGTATTTCAAAATGGCAAAGGATCCAACTGAAAGACCTTCCAATGGCCAACACTGGAACAATATTAGCAATAAAATAAAGCAGTACGATAAAAGTATAAAATAAACATCTATGTTTGCATGTCAATATAAATGATTGAATAAATATATAATATGTGAAGAAAAACATACATATGTTCATGGTGAACTTTCCAAATAACTGTTGTAAAGACTCTATGCATAAGGAGTGGAGCATGAATACCCAGTTCTTAAGTGTGTATTGTGTATAGTGACATTGTTTTCTAAATATACAATATGGAAAGGGGAATGAACAGAGTAATTTTACAGAGGAAAAATTTGACAGGAACTATCTCCTCCAGGTGATCAAATTAACATCAACAGTGATAAGTCATGTGGATAGTATATAGCCTTGATATGATGTGATGACAATGGGACTTTTACTGTGAGATCTTCATCCCCTAAACCCACAAATTCAGTCTCATCATGAGAGAAACATCAAAGAAATCCCAAATTGGGAATGTCAATGTCATCTAATACAAGGGGACTGAGAAAATATCATAGTCCAGAATCTAGGGGAGACATCACATCTAAATGTGATGAGATATTCTGAGTTCCTAGGGGAGAAACTGAACATGAAATGAAAATTAGAAAACCTGAATAAACTGTGGATAGTATTTAATGATCATGTATAATCATCGTTGGTGAATTATAACTAACATTCCCCACTAATGTAAGAGGTTAATAAAAAGGGACACTGTGTGTGGGGTATATATAAACTCTCTCCTATTAATACATTTTAAAATGTTCTGTAAATCTAAAACTATTTTTTTATTTTGACAATACTCAAATGGGGAAAATAAAACCATTTAAAAAAAAAAGTTTGTTTTTAATGTCACTGCCAAGCTTAAAAAACAGATCATTAGCAGTATTGTTGATGTTCCCTCAGTGTATCTCTTTAGTTTGTCTTCCTAACCACTGAATTTAACTATTATTATGAATTCTCTCTGTCAATTCCTAAATGTTTATATTTTTTCTCTCTACATTTGTATTTGTAACTACAATATTGCTTATTTTTTTTTGTCTCCAAACTTAGATGAACTTATCCATACCCTAAACATAATCAACCATCAGAAGAATCCATATTGTGGGACACCCTACAAAATACCTCACTAGTCCTTTTCAAAAAGGTCAAGGTCATAAAAAAGAAGTGAAGACTTAGAAACTGTTTCTGAGACAAAGTAGCAAAGGTAAGACACCCTGTTTGCTCATTCTGTTTACCTGCAGGATTTCACAAAGCCTGACTCAGTGATTGAGAGCAGCCCTCAGGAAGAATGCCCTAAAGACAGTAAGTGAGGCAGAGCACAAGTTCCCCTGTGTCTTGCCTAAATACTGAGTTTTTAGTAAGATAAGTTCAATGATCCTAGCTAGCCCTTGCCTCTTTTTCTATGTAAGACAGTGTCAGGCAGGGACAGTGGTTATACCTCTGTAATCTATAATGAGATGTACCATCACACTCAAACTTTGATATTTTGCTCTAATGTAACTTCTGAGCATATACGGAATGACCACTACCAGTATATAAACTATGGGCTGAAACACTACTTTGGAGCAGACTAAAAGGAACTCTCTGAGAGACTCTCCCAGGTTGGAATCCTCAATAAGACTTCTGAATAAAACTATCTTTAATTATTTAGCAGCTTGATTTTTTCCCATAGCTGACATGTTTCATATAGAAGACTTGATGTGTCAGGTAGACCCTAAGATGGGGCCCAGGGATCCCCACCTGTTCCTGTATACTACATTGTAATCTAATCCCATTCCAGTGAGTGTAAATAGGAATTGTGACTTGCTTTGAAACAATAGTGTAAAGATGTAAAAATGTCACTTGGGTGATTATATTACATAAGATTATGATTTCTGCCTTGCTAGCAATTTCTCTCTCTTGATGGATTTTATGAAGCATTTTGCCATGTGAGAGAAACCCACTTGGCACGGTACTGTGTGTAGCTTAATTGGCGATTTTGATGCAATAGCCTACCCTACAGTTTGTAATATTACATTTTAAACTAATCCAAAACACTTTTCAAATGACACTATATTGCCTGACAGGTAGTGTGAGCATTTTATAATAAAAATCCTAATTTCTTTCTCCTTCCCTTTGTATTATTATCATCCATTTAACATATATATGAATACATGTGCATGTACATATATGTCTACATATATATGCATATGACATATACATAAGCATACAATATTAAATATAGTGGTCCTATTATTTTCAAGAAACTGTCTTAGAATAAATTGAGAATATGATAAAACATTAAAGCAATAAAAAGTTAAAATGATATAAAGCTGATATACTAAGAAGGAAGAAGAAATGGAATATGCAATGCTAAAAGAAAACCAAAATAGGCGGGAAATTAGTTGAAGACAAAAACAGAATGAAAGTGCAAAGGCAAAAACAGAAAACAGTCACAAATATGGTAGACAATAATCTAACTACATCAATTATAACACTGAATGTCAATAATCTAAATGGACTTATTAAAAGACACACATTGACAGAGTGTATGAAAAAACAAAAAGACCCAACTATATATTGCCTAAAGGAACCCCCTTTAAACATAAACACACATATAATTTAAAAGTAAATAGATGGAACAAAATATACTATGCTAACTCTGATGAAAGAAAGCAACTGCAGCTATATTAATTACATAAACAGCAGACTTCAAAGCAAGGAAAGTTATGAGGAATAAAAAAGGGAATTACACAAAAAGAGAAAGAGTCAATTATCCAGAAACATATAATAATCCTTAAAGTTCATGCTCTTAACAACAGAGTCCAAAAAACATGAGGCAGACACAAACAAAACTGCAAGGACAGAGATGAATCCACTATTATAGTTGGAAATTTCAACATCTTCTATCAGAAAAGTACAGATCTATCAGGCAGAAAATCAGCAAGAACAACACTGAACTGTAAGTATCATCAATCAACTGGATATAATCGACATCCACAAACTACTTTATCCAACGCCTGCAGATTACACATTCACCAAGGAACATTCACCAAGATATATCACATTCTGGACCATAAAATATACCATGACAAATTTAGAAGAATGGATATCATATAATTTCTTTCTCTCAGATCACAATAGAATTAAATTAGAAATCAAAAGATAACTAACTAGAAAGATAAGTGAAGTATCCCAAAATGCATAGGAATTAAACAACACACTTCTAAATAACATGTGAGCAAAAAAGACATCTCCAGAAAAATTTTAAAAAAAAATTTCAAATACATGAGAATTAAAATACAATTTATTAAGATTTGTGGGATGTAGGAAAGCAGAGCTTTGAGAAAAATGTGTATCATTGGATGCATATATAGGGAATAGAAGAAAGATCTCAAATCAATCATGTAAGTTTCCAACTTTGGGCCTAGAAAAAGTAGAGTATGTTAAATCCAAAGTAAATTAAAAAAAGACATAACATTGTTAGGGGAATAAAAACAAAGTAAAGTTAAAGCAACTGGATTTTTCAAAGAAATTGTTTGCTTAATAGTTCTCAGAACATAGAAGTATCCAAAATTAACAGGAAAAACACAACACCTCAACCAAAACCCTTGTTTGAGGGCATGCAGAGGTGAATTCCCTGCGAAATGGGGAGATAATATGATAATTTTGATAAAAAATCAATCAAAGGTAAAACAAAGGAGTAATTTCATGTGTTCATTAAGGTTTATGGTATATTTTAGAATGGCTAAAATAATAGATTTTAAACGTTCTCACCATTAAAAAAAATTGGTAAGGTGGTGAGGTAATGCAAATGTTAATTCTCTTGATTAAATCTTTGTACAATGTATACAATCTTTCACATTGTAATCCATAAATTGTAACACAATCATTATCAGTTAAAAATAAATACGTCAGCAAATGCATTATCTACGAATCAGCCACAAATAAGACATTCAGGATAAGTATTGCTATGTACATAATATAAAAGGGCACATGTGATAGAAAGAATGAAGTTAAAACATACGTTACAATTCGAGAAACAGGAGGAAATCACAAGGGTTTTAAGAAAATAAACATGGAAGACAACCGACAAACACAGCAGTGTGATAATTCACATGCCCGAGGAGAAACATCCTGTAAAGCCACCCTCTGCCGACCGACTGCCGGCCCCCCTCCCTCCCCCACAAATGCCCCCATTCCCCCAAACCCATCCCCTGCCCCCGACCCCCCGCCGCTCCCCTCTCCCCATACCCTGCAACCTGCAGCCAACCTCCAGCCTGCATCCCAGCATCTCTCTGCGTCGTCATCCTCTCCTGTGCTGGGCCTCTGGTCCCTTCACTGCGCAGCTGCGGACCTTCCTCAGCACTTCCTGTCAGGCTGCTCTCAGCCTCAAGGGGGTAGCAGCCAGTTAGCCGTGAGAGGTCGACTGACACCATTTCCTGATTCATGCATCCCACCTACACCTGCAAAATGACTGAGAGTACAAGAACCAGGTGGTTTGGGAGGTGTGAGTGATGGAGAAAGGGAGGCAAACAGGAGAATCCAGGGTCCCCTAGCCTGCAAGTCTGTCAGCCTGTGCATCCTCTTTGCCCCTCTCCACCCTTGCTCCTCCTCAGAACCAGCCCGTCCAGGTAATGCCTAGGGCCCTGTCTCACTTGTTCCGTCTTTCTGACAGGCAGACCTCATGGGCTGGGATACCATTTCAAGGAACAAGATACAGACACTGAAAATCCCAGCACACAGCATGCATTCCTCTGTGAGCTCCCCCTGCATCCCTCCTGAACCTGCCCTCTCTCATTTGCCCAGTCCCACCGTGGTCTGACCTTCCTGCTCCTGTCACCCTCACACATTAGTGATCCCACGGGTCCTTCCAATTCACTTTCCTCTTCTTTTGCCCAGGCCTGTGCCACAGACACACTGTTTCCTCTTCTCTTCCCTCTCCCTTGTTTTCTGAATTCTCTACTCCTCACTCTTCAGAATCTCCTCAATGTCCCTCCTGTTAGAGGCTCTCCTTGTCCATCCCACTCCAGGTCCGATGCCTGTTCTCTGAGTTCCCAAGGCAGTTCTTTCATACACAATTTAGATTTCTGTAAGATTTCTCAGTACCCACTGGACCAAAATCTTGGAGAATATAAAAATGTTGTCTATGTTTTTCCCCTGAGAGAAGGCTCACACAGGTAGTGGACAAAAAGCAATAGAAAAGATTCTCTGATAAATAAAAAGGGAGAAAGCATAAAAAAACTAAAAATATTTCCTAGCTAATAAAAAATATAATTTATAACTCCTTTTTTATAAGACCACATTATAAAACTATGTGCTGCTTGTCTGTAGATGTATGTACACAGTTTCTGAGTGGTGTTTTATTTTACTTATTTATTTTGTGATTGTTGTGTTTTTGTTTGTTTTTACTGAAAAATGAAAGCAATTATAGTCTTCACTCACGAAAGAGTAACAAAAGTATGCATACCTATGTTATGAGCCTTCAGTACAGGATATGTCATGCAAGCATTTACAAAAACTTTAAGTGGAAAGAATCAGAGACTCTAGCTAATGTCCATAAATTTTTGGATAAGAGAAAAATCAAACAATATTCTGAAATACATTCTTGCATATTAACAAAATAGCTAGTCTTTGTGTTTGGAAAAGGAATCTCAGTGTTTGATCTATGCCAATTAATACTTTGTGAACTTTTCAATTAGAACAAACTAACCATATAATGAAAACAAGAAGCTCTTTTTAAGCCTGAGACTCTCCAAATTTTGTCTGGTTCCTAGAAAAGTCTCTGTTCTTATTCTTTTCAACTAAATGTACGTCAGAAAATTTCTGGAAATCGCTTATACAAAGAATGTGTAACCCCTATCTTCCCTAATAAAAGTGGTGTTCCCATTTAATTTACTAAAGAGTGATACATTAAAATATGTAAATAAAAAGACATTAATATACAATACAAAAATATTAATTTGGTTACAGATGATGTTTATGCAACCAAAAAAAATAGTAAAAGTAAATTTATACACAAATGTCAAAGACATTTGCAGACCAAATCAAACACATAGAAGAAGTTCTAAAAGATAAGACTTTATGCGGTAACTAGTTTTTGGTCAGCAAGCAGAATGATTCTTCAACAAACTCAATCGTTATAAGAAAGAACTGAATTCCCAACCTACAACAGAGGGAGGACAAGGAGATGCTGACTTTTCCCATGTAGAACCCACAGAGAGGCTCTCGGTTCACCTCTGTCTTCTGCAGCCCAACCTTGGGGTGTGGTTTGGAGACAGTCGACTACGTCCACTGCACAGTCAGTACTGGTGGCACCCAGGGATGTCTATGTGGGTTCCTGCCCTGTTCTCTGTTGCTATTAGAGTAAAAAGATCCCCAGGCTTCAGAAAGCAGAAAAAGAAAATGAGGAGTCATGAGATTGATTAAAATTCACTGAGAATATACTAAGTAAAAAACAAGGGGAGTGGTGTGGGGGAATTCCCTAAGATTCACAAAGATACTAGAGACATGAGCATCAACAGTAATGATCCAAAGTTCTAAACCCTCCTCTTTATTTGAAGTACAGCTAAGAATGTCAGTGTAGGTACCAGGCAGGCAGGTTTTTACTCTTTGCTGTCTTCATTACACAACAACATTGGTTAAGAGCACGGGGTTAAGAGAATGGGGTCTAGAGGGAAAGATCTTGTGTTAGATGAATGCTCAATAACAAGACCATGTAGCATGTACACATACATAGAGAAATAAACCACTAAAGAAAATAAAAGTGAGCTCAAAAATGATACAGGCATATATATGCAAATTATTTATAAGAAAGACTGGAGAAAAGAGAAATTTTCAATAATCCAGAATATTGAACCCATTACGTAAAATAAAATCTACCTTTAAATTGACATTACACACAGCTGTATCCAGGAGAATACAAGAGGTGCTATATCACCATTGTTTCTTAAAGCTGAATAGTACTCCATGGAATACATATACCACATTTTATTAATCCACTCATGTATTGATGGACACTTGGGTTGTTTCCACATCTTTGCAATTGTGAATTGTGCTGCTATAAACATTCGGGTGCAGGTGTCTTTCTTATACAGCATCATTTGCTCTTTTGG
>CAUYSK010008939.1:0-18289 GCA_963575035.1 Avahi laniger
TTTCTTTATCTTGCTTAGCTTTCAAGGAGTTGGGTCACTTTTGAGTATGTGACTCCACTATCGACTACTTGGTTGAGGTGGAAGGCACTGGGTTTAGTTATGAGGCTGCTCTCTCTTTTGTTGCTTGGATTTTGCGTGGAGGAGTCAGTTGTCAAGGTGCTCCAGAACCTTTTAATTGAGCTCAAGTCGCTGCAAAACTGAGGCTACAGGACCCTGCTGGGAAAACAGCCTCCTTCACTCTCTACTCAGCCCTTCCTGAAGTGGAGTCTGTCCGTTTGGCCGGCAGCTCTAGCTAACAAGTCGCCGCAAAGAGATGAGTACGTGACTCAGCTTGAAGAGTGGCCTCCTTGGTCACTACACACTCTTAGGGATGCGTGCTGTCTCTTTGGTGCAAGATAGCCCCACTGTGGAGCTTCAACAGTAGGGCTCCTGCAGTCGTGGGTTTCAGATATACACTCACACACATACACACTCATAGAAAGAGGTTAAAAAAGGAGGAAGAGGGGAAAGAGAAGGAAAGAGGAGAAATGTGTATATATATATATGTATATATACATATATATACATATATATACACATATATGTACCCACACACAAATGCAGAAAAAAAATAAAAATAAAAAATAAAAAATTAAATTAAATTAAAAAGAGTAAGAATTAAGAGAAATATGTGTATAGAAAAAAAGGAAAAAAGAAAAGAAAAAGGAGCGAAAAAGAAAAAAAAGTAAAAAAAAAGGGAAGAAGAAAGGAAAAGAGGAAAGAAAAAAGAAAAAGAGGAAAAAAAACATACCAAAAGTGACCCTTTACTCTTCTGGGATCAAAGCTCTACACAAAACATTAAAAAAAGAAAGAAAAACGTGGCTCCTTTACTCCGCCTAGTGGCAGATGCCGTCCCTTTAGTGCAGTGTCTTAGGGCGGAGGAGGAGTCGCTGGCAGAGGCGGATCACTGTTCAACACGCCGTCACTCCGGTGACTGAATGGAACAGGGCCGACGGAGACTGCCTGCAAACTCAGTGAAGTGTTGCTCTTTCCCCCTTTTCTGCCCTAACAGAGGCGGGGCTTGATTCCGCGGTTGGGACAGACTGTCCGCAGATTCGGGGGAAAAAGGAAAAAAAAAAAAAGGGAGCTTCGCGTGCGCGCTTCTCTCTTCCCGGGGCTCCGCACTGAAGCTCCCAGAGCCGCCGCGGTACCCGCGGTCCTCCGCGGGAGGATTCTATGCTGTGTCCCTCCAAGCGCCCACCAAACTTTCAGTGGTTTCCACGGGAAGAGCCTCTTTTATGGAGTTCCCCTCCTGCGATCTAGTCCTGGCAGTCTCCCGTGGCGAGAAGCTGCCTCCAAACTCTCCCCTGTGGGCTCGCGGCGTCCGATCCGCGGGGCGCCCGCTCCGAACAGCCCCTCCCCTCCGATGCTGCCGCAGCGCGCGCTCCGGCGCGTTCACAATGGACCCGCTCCTGTCTCGGCTCCCACCGCTCGGCAGTCTGTGCTACCGCTTCGCTCCGACTTCTGGCACTTCCCTGCCTGTGTGGGAGTGGGGTTTAGTGAGGGAAGAGTCATCTTCCTGTGAGTCAGATCTTTCTGCCCGGGCCAGCCCGCCGCGGGCGCGGCTGACCCGCGCTGCACTTCCCTCTGTCCCACACTCTCCGGGTGTTTTTACAATTCTCCTTACTTTATCTGCGGCGCTGCTTGTCCCTCGCTGCTTCTTTGCAGATTCGCAAAGCCGATCCTGTGGGAGAGCGCCTCACTCGCGCGTGGGTGTCCATGTTCTTCACCTTCCACTTTGGGAGCAGAGAGCCAGGAGGTCACCCCTAATCCGCCATTTTTCCCCCCTCACCCCTGTGCTTTCTGAACTTAACAGGCCTGATAGAGGTATATCTGAGCTTCAGATCTGGACCATTATCTGTTGCTGTTTGTTAAAACTGTAGGAAACAGGAGGGACTCGAGCAACTGGCTGCCCTTTGAACATTGGGCATGGCTCCAAGCAAGGCAGCTGTGCTTATGTTGCAGTTAGTCTAGCACCTTACTCCTCGTTGTTCTATAACTAATGCTAAATGGAAGAATGAATATTGAATTAAAAACCTAGAAGTCTCTGCCACAGCTCTATACTTACATCTGATTTCTTTAAGTTGTGACTGAGAAGGATGAGACTCAGAGAGGTCACAAGACTGATGGTTGGTAGTAAAGGAGCAAGAGTCCAGTTTTTCTGACACTGAGTTTAGTGTTCTTTCTCAAGCATCATATAATCTCCTTGCTCTTACAGTAAAGTTATTTTCCATCTGTAACTCCTTGACACAAGGGCTTTTGATTAGAGGATAGCATTTGGATCCGATACCACACTGTGTGAGGATTACTGTATTAGTTGGCTCTGGTCTACAGACACCTCAAGGAGGATGAATTCAAGATCTCTGAGCAGACTAGGCAGTTTGAGACCCCAATTTCATGACTTTCAATCCACTCTGAGGGGGGTCCACTAGTGAACTGGGTAATAGTTTCCTTCCTCCCAGGAATTGCATCAAACACCACCTCCCAGAAGTCTCAGATCCTTGACTGCCTAGGGATTATCAGACCTTGGAGTAACCCAAGACTGTAGTTTGTCTAATTTTCAACAGAAAATCTTTGAAGTTTATGAGTCTTTGTAGATGTGGGTTGATTGTCTGGTATAACATTAAAGCAAGTGTAAATTTCTGGGTAGCCTTGAAATTTTTAATAAGAGAATTGACATTTGATAGTAAAGGTGGTCAGGACCTACTTGTGATCTTAGGTGGTCAAAATAACAATGAGAATATGGTGGTTCTAGCTATAGTTTAGCTGGCTTGAGGCAGGAAACCTGGCTGCAGAACTTGGAACTAGACCACATGCTGGTTTATCTTCGAAGATTTCAGGAATCATCTCATTAAGATGCTTAGGAATATGGCTGGCACAGTTTGGAGATTATTAAATTGGTCAGTATCTTTGTATTAACAATAGCTTGTTGGAGGGAAGAAAAGGCTCCAAAAGAGAAATTGACATTCTGATAAGAGTATTTGTTTACACTACTCAACTTCATTCTACATTTTTATATCATGTAGGAATTTTTACTTAAAACAGATCTTGATTACAAGTGCTTATACTTTTAAAAATTGTCCTGGCTGATTATTTCTACTCATTTTTCTCATACTCAGCTTAGATGACACTTCTCATAGGAAGTGTTATCAAACTGTCATGTCTGTGAGAGATATCCCTTTTCTGTGCTCTCACAGTTTCCTGCATTGAATACAGTAGTATAATTTCCTGTTTACTTGTTCGTCTGTATTTCCAGTGACCTGTGCTTGGCAGATAGTAGACTTTAGTGATTATTAGTTGAATGGAAGAATGAATAAATGAATGAAAAATTGTGAGTAAATTTTTGTGAGAGTTTGTAGGAGAAATAATTTGCATCTGATTGGGTGAAATATAGGATATTCTCTAAAAGACATACCATTAGAGATATGTTTGAAAAATACGTAGGATTTCATAAGAGGAGAAAGGCAAGGGGAATTCCAGACAAAGGAAACATGAGCAAATCCCAGTTGCAAGAGTGGTAAACTATAGTAATATAATGGCTAGTTCAGATTGGCCAGAACAGTGGTTCTCAAACTTAAGCATGCATTAGGATTGCCTGGAGGGCTTATTAAAATCCAAATGGCTGGGCCCCATCCCTAGAGTTTCTGATTTAGTAGGTCTCTGGTGAGCCTTAATAATGTGCATTTCTAACAAGTTCCCAGGTGATACTGGCCCAGAGACTTTGAGAACTACTGGGCTGGAGAATAGTGTATTTAGAAGGAGTGGTAGTAAATAAAGCTAGAAATATAGATGGGGTAAATTTTAAAAGGTCTTTGAATGATAAATTGATTATTTTGCTTTATTGGTAGGTGCAGGGGAGTCACTAGAGATTCCCGAATGTAGAAGTAATTTCATCAGAACTATTTCTTTAGGAAAATTAATCTTACAGTAACCAAAAAGATGGCTTGATAGAGGTGAGTCGTTGGGGGTTGGTTGGAGAGATTGGAGGCAGAAGACCAGTTAGACAGTGACTCCAATAATACAGGTTTCAATAAACCATTCCGTATTGCTGAGCCTTACCTTTTAAAATGTTAATAATTTGGATGGAAATCTTCCTAAAATATATTACACACTCTCTGCTTTCCTGTAGAGAGAACTCTGAACATAAAGCATTCTCTCGATGACTCAAAGTTATCGTTCTGAACATCAGTGATTGCACTGGGTTGTAACACAGTGTTCTCTCATGGGTATGGAAGTGTAAAGAGCTTTTTGCCCAATTCTAAATGCCCTGGAACTGCTGTGAATTTTTAGTTTTGTGTCTTCTATTGATAGCACTTCTGACTCTCCTTTGGCAGCTCCTCTCTTCATTCTAATTGGCTGATGCTAATCTGCAATGGGCTGGAAAACCAGATATAATTGTGTGTAATGTAAGAGTAAATAAAGTATGGGTGAAGTACTCTTCTATGAATAAAGTCTATAAGCTTTGGAGTGTGAACTATGCAACATTTATTTGGTCTGCTTACAGGTCTTTTGATATTCCTCCTATTTTATGGCTCCATTCAAGGTAAGTGAGATTGCCAGGAAGATGAGAAGTAATGTATTGTCAGTGGGAGTTTCATGTCTTTTCTTTCCAAATCAGAATACTTGGAAGACTTTATAAAAACTGTAATTCTGAATAAATTTACTTCAATAAAAAAGGAAATAGCATTTTAAAAGGCAAATATATTGTTTTCAGATTGCCCTTCCCCGCCTTCCCTACTCTGATAGTCACTGAAATTACACTCTGGACCATACATCATTTGTGATATTCCCCTTGAGAAGTCACCATAAAAGATGCAGAAAAGTTTCTAATGTTTGATATGATAGTATTTGCGAAAGTGATGAGATAAAGTGTTTCCTTGGTAGACTGTCAGGAGGTAGGAAGGTAGGGGAGAATCCCATTTGGTAGCATATTGAGTCTCCAAACAGCCTGCCTCTTTTCAAAGGAAGCAGAGTCTCACAAAAAGTCTTCAGGCAACTGCATATGGGCCCTGTGGAGTTTATTAACTTGTTTTTCAACAAAGTGTAAATGCTACAGATCCAAATGCAGCTGGGGGAGGGGAAGAGAAGAGAGGATAGTAGGCCAAAATATTTATCACCACGGTGACACTGTAAACCACTTAGAGAAAATTTACTCATATATTTGATTTTATATTTTTTAATATTTATATATACATATATATATGCTATTGACATAAGAAATTGCTTATGAAGTCATCAAATTTTATCTTTAAAAGAAAAAGCCAGAAAACGAGACCACAGATGACAAAACATCCTAGTTAGAGCCCAGATGGCTGCATAAAATAAAAAGCCGTTTCCTTGATGGAGGCACAGGCAATTTGGCTAGTGAAGTTGCAATTCCAGCAGAGATCCTTGAAACAGATGTTGATATTGCTTGTGCATCAAAACTTTCTCAAAGAGCAAGATGTTCAGGTAGCATGAGAAGCAAATAACTGGTACCTTCAAATTCTTATGTCAGTGTCACAGGAAGACAGTGCTCTCCCAAAGGGAGACTGGCTTGAGATACCCAGAGCAGAACACTTAGGCACAAAAACTGGGGGAAGATGGAATTTTTCTATAGTTCTGTTACAGACTGAAACATATCCCAAATCTCCATGTTACTTGTATTGTTTTTATTCCCCATTCTGCCTCCCTGTGTAGCTCTGCCTCCCTGAAGTCATGTCAGAGAGAATACTGCATCATCTGTTCCTTTGGGGAGGATGAAGGGAGTGTAGGGAGCAGAGTGAAATTCTCTCATCTCAGCAGAAGTTGCCTATGTGAGGATGGCCAGGACTCCAGCAGATTGAGATAAGTGTAGAAAAACCTCACAGGTGAGGTAGAGGGAATAACAGAATAACTGAATAACTCTTTTTCCAGAGCTGGAAAAGAGTATGGTGTATTTATGGGCTTGTATCAGAGAAATATGACTAGAATGTAGGGTTTGTAGTGGGAAAGGGAAGGTTGTAAAGAAGCCTGAGAAAATTCAGTGGAAAATAATGACTGGGGAAATGAAAATTCGAAAACATTTTATCAAAAATCTTATACTAGTGATAATTTCCTTAGAATTTTTCATGTAACATCTTCGTTGAGAGGAAACACTTGTATTTCAGTAACTTCAAAAACCTTCAGAATGGGAACGATTAACAGGAATTTAAAAAAATAAGATATATTTAGAACAATTTCAGTTATAATAATAGTTTTTTTTTTACTAGCAGGGAGAAATCACGTCTTTTTATATGTGTCCTGTAAAATATCCATTATCAGCAATAAAAAGATATCAGTACAGATACCTCAGACATTAAAAAGATAATAAGAAATTATTATGAACAACTTTATGCCAGTCAATTTCAAATTTAGATACAATGGATGAATTCCTAGAAAATATACCAAAATTTGTTTGATAAGAGTTAGAAACCTGAGTGGTTCTATAACAGTTAAAGGAATTGAATCACTAATAAGAAGTATTCCCACAAAGAAAACTCCAGGTCCAGATGGATTCACTGGCAAGTTCTACCAAATATTCAAACAAGAAATAACTTCAGTTTTGCACAAAATTCCAGAGAACAAAAAATGATTAAACATTCTTTGACTTGTTTCATGAGTTAAGCATAATCCTGACACTGATGGAAAAAACATTTAAAAAAAGGAAAAGTAGAGAAAAATCTCATTCATTGCAATAGATGCAAAAATTCTAACCAAATATAATTTAGCAATATATGAATAGTATAAATTGTCATGATCGTCTTAGTCTGTTTTCTTCTGTTATAACAGAATACCTGAAACTGAGTCATTTATAAAGAATAGACATTTATTTCTTATAGTTTTAGAAGCTGGAAAATCCAAGATCAAGGCATTGGCATCTGGTGAGAGCCTTCTTGCTGTGTCATTCTATGGTGGAAGGCAGAAGGGAAAGAGACAGAGAGAAAAGGGGGCTGAACTAACCCTTTTATAAAGAACCTACTCCAGAGATAATAGCATTAATCCATTCATGAGAGTGGAGCCCTCATGGCCTAATCACCTTCTTAATGTCTCATCTATTAATAATGTAAATTATTAAAAGTCACACTTCTTAATATTGAAATTTAATGACAATTAAATTTCAACATGAGTTTTGGAAGGGACAAACATTCAAGCCATAGAAATGACAAAGTAAGGTGCACCCAAGGAATACATGGTTACTTTACCTTTAGAAAATTAAACAATGTAATTTACTATATAAATAGATTTGTTGTTTTATAAATTAATATAATTATTGGAAACAGAAATGTCTTAGGAGTTTTGTAGAGTTTTATCCTGAAGAAATATGTGAACGTGTTAGTTTATATATTGAAAGTTGTTTTACCTCAGGAGGGCATTTTTGAAAGATTAATAGTAGTTATATTTTATAATGATGTTGTAATTTTTATACCTGAGGTTTGGACTTATTTTAAAAAGTAAAGTAGGTCTGTTAAGAGCCGCAGGATGAGAGTTGATTAAGAGTGTCCGCCCGACAGACAGTTACCTATGACTGAAAGTAATTAGTCCAAGGGACAGTTATTGTTTAAATTTCTGACTATCTGTTTTAATACACAATAATTTGATAAAAAATATGGAGTCATTATATTTTTGTTTAATCCTTTTGTTAAGTGATAAATTTATTTTAAAATTTAGTAGTTTTTGAAAGATTTTGTAATCATTTGTTTATATAGATAAAGTTAGTTAAGGGATTTAAAAAAGTTTTTTTAAAAACTTTTAACCTAAGAGAAACTATTTATTATTACGTAAATTTGTTATCCCTGACAATCGATTACTATATCTATAAATGGCCATGTAAAACTTTATTTTTGGCCTTTTGTAATTGACGGACAGATCTAAGGCCCCCTGAGTACCCATTTTTTTAATAATCTTTATAAATTTATAAAATTATATTTTTGTCTCTGTGTATTCTTTTATTTCCATTATTTTCCATTTTCTATTTTTTTTTATGCTTTGCAATGACCCCTACCAAAAGACCCGATTTTTTGCTGGGAGCGTGGCAATCTCCTTGCACAGATTAAAGGAAAAAAATCATATGATCATCTCAATAGATGCAGATAAATCATTTTATAACATTCTATATCCTTTCATGATAAAAATTCTTAGCAAACTAGGAATGCGTGAAAATACTTTAATCTGAAAAAGATTAAATGATTAAAAATCATACAGTAGAAGTGAATATGTCCACAATGGCAAAATAAGGACTCTGTAAATCTTCTCCTCCATAAAAGAAATGAAAATGCTGGCAAAGGCCAGGTGTGGTGGCTCACATCTGAGGCAGCAGCATCACTTGAGGCCAGGAGTTCAAGGCCAGCCAAAGCAAGAGTGAGACAGTGTCTCTACAAAAATTAGAAAAATTATCCAGGCATGGTGGCGCACGCCTGTAGTCTCAGCTACTTGGGAGTCTGAGGCAGGAGGATCACTTAAGCCCAGGAATTGGAGATTGCAGTGAGCTGTGATGATGCCACTGCACTCTAGCCTAGGCAGAAGAGTGAGATGCTATCTTGAAAGACGAAAGAAAGAAAGAAAGAAAGAAAGAAACAAAGAAACAAAGAAAGAAAGAAAAGAAAGAAAGAAAATAAAGAAAGAGAAAGAAAGCAAGAAAGAGAAAGAAAGAAAGAAAGAAAGAAAGAAAGAAAGAAAGAAAGAAAGAAAGAAAGAAAGAAAGAAAAGAAAATGCTGGCCGGAAATATATCTACATCAACTTTTTTGAAACTCTGGAAATTAACCAAAGGCTTGCAACAATTTGAGGGGTGTTTATATAAGAAACACTGCTAAACCTTAGTAAGAACAAACTTTTAAACTTCTTCTATTTCCACATCCCTCTCCCCAGCTCCATAATAGCCTTGAAAACCAGTAGCATCATAACCATTGGAAACTATGGAAACCAGTGGCCTTGCAGCCACTAGAGAGGCAAATCTGTTTTGTAGCGCTTCAAAACAATCCCACCCTCAAGAGAATTGTCACTATCTGACTTGTCTGTAAGATTCCTAGAAAAGACACTGTTCACAGCACGTGTCATTATTTGGCCTAACTCAGAGCTCACTCCTCAGAAAAACCCCTGCTCCTAGGACATTTGTCAAAAATAGTCAGTGGCAATTGTTTAACATCATAGCTACATGAGGCTGTGATACCCGTTGGGGAAAACAAGAACATGGCCAAAAAACACAGATGGAAGATCAAGGAACTACATGTCCATAGGGGGCTTTGAAAGCTTTGTATATTCCTGGGGATCCAGAAGACCAGGCATATGTGCTGGACTATGAGAAATCCTGAATTCAAACCAAACGAGATGATATATTACTTTTAGTGAGAGTAAAAATAGTTAAGACTATTTGAAAGACAATTTGTTATTTTCTAATCAAGTAGAAAATAACATATAACCATTACTTAGAAAGTCTACTCCTATGTATATGCTCTAAATCAATGCATGCTTATAGTCATTGCAACATTATTTCAAATTGCCAAATAACTGGATACAAACCAAATGCCCATCAGTAGAATGTATAGTTAAATTGTAAATATTATATAATCATAAAAATGAATTAACTGTAGTCACGCATAGCATAGATGAATCTTACAACCATTATACTGAATGAAGAAAAGCAACACACCAGGGAAACATAGTGATTCTGGTTATACAAAATTCAAAACAAGGGAAAATTATACTGAAAAGTTTGAGACTACATACATATGTGGTAAAACCACAAAGAAAAGCAAGAAAATAGTGGCCATACAATTCAAGATAGTGATGTCCTTTAGAGGGTAATGGTGATAGGAAGGGGGATATAAGTCATGGGCTGCTGGATACCAGCAGGGATCTCTTTCGTACTTGGGTAGAAGTTACATAAGTTTTTATTTTATTGTTATTTCAGTTTCTTTATGAATGTTACATTTCACAAAAATGTAAGAAAATGCTGCTCTTAACATTTAGCTAAAAACCAAGAAATAATTATATATTGTAATATTATCTTAAGCAAAATAGAACTAGTGAGGTAAGTTTGCTGCTTAAAAAGTCACATATACATCTGTATCCCTCATGATATGCTGAAATAAAAAAAATAAAAAAATAAAAAGTAATATCTAAAAGAAAAAAGTCACATATAAAGCATGTGTCTCCCTTTCTCTTCTCACATGACATATATACTATATTTGTATTCATTACATAATACATAGCTATATTCCTATTAATAAACATAAGCTATGTATATATTCTAAGACATATTGTGTAAAACAGAGAAATATTCAAGGCATACTGTAATCTCCATTATATATAATAGACATATATGTATGTGCTCTAATATACATATATATAATCTCCATTATACTTCTGACGGAATACATATTATATTTATGCTATGTAAAGTTAAACAAGATACTCTAAGTATTGTTAATTTTATTAGTTGAGCTTGCATTGAGATATAAGGGGAGATGTAGTTAGTGAATACCAATAGAAAATCTAGAAGCTATAAATAAAAACTTGGTAAGAATTTACGGAAATTTCCTTTAGATATTATTTTTTCATAGTTCTCTAAACAACACTAGAATGTTCTGATAGTTTCACTTAACTCAAAAGCCCATTTATGTTAGCTAACCATTTATCATCAGTTACTCACTTTCTGCTTCTGGTTCAGTGACTTATTTTGTCAGTGGCTCAGAGGACAAGCCATTCAGAATTTTTGATGGCTGGCAGAGATGCTGCTAAGAGAGATAAAGCTTTATTACAGAAGTTTTCTACTTAAGAATTAAGAGACATGGGTTATCATTGATTTTCTAGATGGCAGTGTAGACAGGTCATACTCATGAGTGAGAACTTTCAATAGAGGGATCATGGTTTTTAATATATCTAACCATTGTACTCAGAATCCCACTTGTAACTCTTCTAATTTCCAGTACAGTTAAAACAGTTTACAAAATGCTCCTGAGTACAGCTGGGAAGATTGCTGTAAAAAGCACGAGCATTTTTGGCACCAGTCCCAAGGGATTATCAGGGGAAAGACGTCTTGGTGTTAAGGCATCATCTTTAAGATACTGGCCTGCTCTAACTATTTGATTTGCTCTTTCTAACATTCACAGTTGTAAAAGGTTCAACTGCAGATAATGTCTGCCTGTCTACTTTTAGTTTTTGATCTTCAGCTACTAAATCAGTCCAGGAGACTAAAACACAAATGAAAACACATTTTTTTTTTTCACCATGCAAACCTCTCACCAAGCTGTATTTTCCGGTAACCAATCTGACTGAAGCTGCATATATTTAGAGGATAATTTCATTATCATTGCTTCTTTTTACATCCAGAGAGAGAATTATCTCTGAGCTTGGGTTAAGTTGGTAGGGATCTCTCATGCCCTTATGTCTGATCCCTTAAAAATCTGCACATCCATAGGTCTTTTCCCTTGATCTTCCAATGGCACTGATTAGATATGTGATGGCAGGTAACAGAGGTGCAGGCATGGCTGCACTTGTACTCGCCATCAAATTGGCACTGACTGATCAACACTGTGGTGCTCGCTTGGTAATAATATTATTCTCCAGGGATTAAGGGGTTAGGGGGGTAAATTCACAGCTAATGGACGTGGTGAGCATTGTAGGGGGGAAGGGCAAGACTCTAACCTTAGCGTGGGTGAGGCAAAGACATAAAATGGAACCAAAAAAAAAAAAAAAGAGGGAGCTTAAGATCTGCCTGCTACAAAAGTAGTGCCAAGATTTAAGGTCATGCGTTGGCAGTCAGGAAGTAGTGACAAGGGTGAGTTCTCTACACACAAAATTGAAGAGCTGCAGAGTCATACAGGTTTCAAACTAGGACAAGTGAGCCTGTGGAGGGGGGGCACTGAAAGGGCTGAAAGAGCAAAGCCTAACAAATAGGCTGAGCCAGGAAACTGGCTGAGGGTGCATGCGCCAGGGATCAAAGCATGAGGCAGACCAGGTGAGGGTGGGAGAGACAGGTAATGAGTGACATATTGGCAGGAGGTTTTGAAGTAGGAAAGAGTACTCTTGGCTCCTCCCTTTTTGGTTCTCAAGGTGCTGGCTCCAGGTGTTAGGGTACAAGTTAAAGGATAGAATATGCTTGGCATGCAACAGGACTGTGGAATCTGGGGACTCAGGTATAGCTTTGGCATTGCCTACTAAATTAGAATATTTCCCTCAAATGTTGAATATTCCCAAAATAATATACAATGTAAAAATTGCTTTAAAGGTCAGTCAAATTCATAATAGAAATTAGATAGATTTTATGACTAAATTATAAGTTCCATGAGGTCAGGGTTGTTGATTCACCACTGTGTCCTGACTGCTAGGAATAGTATGTGGCTCCAAGTAAGCATTTAGCAAATGTCAAATGGACTAGCAACATAGCTGACTCTGTTTAAAATGGAGAAAGAGGATTTGAGGAGCTGATACTAAAGAAATAGGCGAGCTAGAAACAATTGTAGCAAAGTCTTCAGAAAGATACTGCAGAAGGGGGCAGAGTTTAAGATCAAGAGCAGGGAATTGTAGAATCTTCTAGAACAGCTGAAGACCAGGAGCAGCAACAGCATCCTAAAGCAGACTGGAGAGAACATGAAAAGGAAATTATGCAGCTAAAGCAAAAAGAAGTACCCAACATCCAGCCCACTCCCAGTAAACTTTGCATATTTTAAGTACCGTCATGCAACTATAACATAACTCTTTAAAAATAATTCCCTGGAACTTCAAGATTGGTGTTTTTATGAAAACACACTCTATAGTAAGAAATCTTATGCTGAGGAGGACAGATAACAAATTGTGTTGACAAATGAGAGAGTGGCTGCACACTACTGTCTTCCCAGGAACCAAGGAAGATTATGCCAATACTAGCCACAATCAACTGACTGCCTTTGATGTGGCAGGCATTTTACATATATTGTTTCTAATTCTTCTAGCAATCCTCCAAGTTGAGTGTTATTATCCCTATTACACAGATGGAGAAACTGAGGCTCAGAAGGAATAAGTACCTTTCCTAAGGTCTACACTGAGAAGTGGTGGGATTGGGGTTCTTAACCACTGCACTGCACTCTTGCCTTATACTGAAACAGTTCTTCTGCCAAGAAAGAATAGAAATAGCCAAAATCACCTCATGGATTTACCTCATACAGGTTTCTGGGGATCAGAAATCCAAGTGTGTGGCTATAATTTGTCACTGTTGAATTTCTATTCACTTTTGAAGACACACAGATTTTAGGTCATGATTCAGAGGATGGAGGAGCAAATAATACCAGGTTAAAACATCATGAGTCCTGGACCTAATTCTAAGAGAGGCTTTCCCTCCACAGCAGGGGACACTGTTGCCACATAGCACATAGAGAAAAAAAGTGAAAAAGTACTATAAGTAAAAAACAAACAAAAAACAAAGCAAAACAAAACCCTATGCACACACCTTATAGAGTTGAGGACTAAATGAGCTAATACATATGAAACATTTAGAATAACAATGAATGTTATGTCATTGTTGTCATTATCATCGTTGTCATAGTCATCATCATCATCATCACCAAGACCAACTAAGCACAAACAGTGAGCAAGGCTGTACTGAATATATATATATATATATATATATATATATTCATTTGGCAACTCCAGCAGGGCTCCTGATTGACAGCAGCAAAGGTTTCTGTGAAAATGTAAGGAAATCTCTTTGGTGATAGGGTAAAAACAGTGAAAACAGTGGCACCACAGCACTTACATTTAATCTCTCTGAACCTCAGTTTCTTCACCTGTAAACTGGAAATAGTTGTATCTGCTTGTTAAATATTCTCTTGGTCCCTTAAAACTCTATGGTACAATTACATTATATATATAATAGGTCACAGCAAAGTGGATTTGATAACCAAATATGACACACTCCTTATGTTTAGAATTACTATAATGCCAGAGACTGCTAAAATCATGTAAATTATTAAAGAAGCTGATTTTGTCAAAAGGCCTGAGGAAAATCAAAACAGGAAAAAATAAAGTAATTACAGCATATTTTGTTTCAAAAATGTTTTATAAATGGAGTTATATAGTGTGTAATTTTGGGGATCTGGCTTTTTTCACAACTGTAATGTCTTAGAGGTTCATCCAAGACATGTGTATTGCTCAGTTGCATTCTATGGTATGGATGTATCACAGCTTGCTTATCTATTCATCTGCTGAAGGATATCTGGGGTTTTCAGTTTGGGGCTATTATGAATAAAGCTACTATGAACATTTCTGTACAGATTTTTGTGTGAACTCAAATTTTTGCTTCTTTGGGGTAAATTCCCAAGGGTGTAATTGCTGGCTGTATGGTAACTGCATGTTTAGTTTTATAAGACACTGCCAATCTTTTTGCCAGGGTGGCTGTATTATATTACATTCCTATCATCAATGGATTCTATAAGTCATCCAGTTTCTCTGCACCCTTGCTGCATTTGGTGTTGTTACTACATTTTATTTTAGCTATTCTGATAAGTTTGTAGTAATATCTCATTGTGGTTTTAATTTGAATTTCTCTTGTGGCTAATAATGTCAAATATCTTTCTATGTGTTTATTCGTCATCTGTATGTTCTCTTCCCTGAAATGTCTCTTCATGTCTTTGCCCATTTATGTATCCTGGAGTACAGATTAGTTCCAGGGATTAGGAATGGAGGTGTTGCGGGAAGGGATGGAGGAGGAAGACGGACATGATTATAAATGGACAACACAAGGGATCCTTGGGTGATGGAACTATTCTATATGTTAACTGTAGTGGTAGACACTTAAACATCCAACATAATGAAATTGTATAGAACTATATGCATGCATGCATATACACCGATGGGAGTACAAGTAAAACAAGGGAAATATGAATAAGACAGGTGGATTGTATCAATATCAATAGCCCGGCTGTAATATTGTATCATAATTTTGCAAAACATTACCATTGGGGGAAACCGGGCAAAAGGTGTATGAAATACCTCTGTATTATTTATTAAAAGTACATGTGAATCTACAGTTATCTCAATAAAAATTTTAATTAAAAAAGTAATTAGAAACAATATCTGTGTTAAATACCTTGTTCTTTTACTCAATAAGCCATCACCCTCTTACTAAAGACAGATAGATAGATAGATTATTCAGTGGGCTGGGGATATTTGACATAGCCTACATAGAGATGATGGGACTAAGTAGAGTACAGGTAACCATCCATAATTGATCAGGAGATCTTAGGCATCATTAATGATTAATCATACTATTTGTTTAAGCTGTTTTCCAATGTTGCTTTATGTGTGTAAAGCCAATATCTGCATATTTTATTTATCTATTGCCTGATTGTATGCTAGTACATGTTCAATACATAGTTACCAGATGTAAAAATGAATGAAAGAGTGAATGAATAAACATCACCCCAGAGAAACTTATCAAATGCAATGGGAACTTCGAGAGGACAATGGTGTATGGGATTAGGAATTACAATGAGAACAAGGTTATCTGTAGCCAAGATGACTAGCTTTCATTTTTTCTGGATTATGAAAGTAATATATACTCATTGCAGACAATGTGAAAAACACAAAAAGGTATAAAACCATGAATAAGTAATTTAATATTTTAACCACTAGGAGATACTTGCTAATGCTTTGATTTCCCTGCAGTCTAATACGTTTATATTGTACATGTGCATGTACACGTACATACACACACATATTTTCTCTTTCATCAATTGCTGTACCTGCCTTTGATCTATTTTTCCTTTAGGATCATAGTGTTTTTCTTTTCAATTTTTATTAACTCTTTCTATATTAAGGGCAATTGCCTTTTGCCACATTTGTTATTAATAGTTATTTAGTATTTAGTTTATTATTTACTTTTAAATTTTGTTTTAATTTTTGGCATACCTGTTTTATAATTCCAGATTTAAAGTCATTTTGTGAGTTTAAGAAACGTTTAATGAGCACCAATGGTGTGCTGGAGCTAACTCATACCTTCTCACAAGAACTAATTGTGCACATTTCTGAGTTGAGGGGCATAATGTTGGTAATTTGAAATCAGCCACAATGGAAATATTTACACCATGAAATCAGCAAACACTAAAAATCAGGGGTTTTTCTCTATTTTGGGGTGTGAGTTGTTCAAAATTTGCCTATACACCACTAGGTGCCTACCTAGACTCTGGGAGATGGGACACAGCCTTGTACTCAGGGACCTCATAGTTTGGGAATCACAATCTTCTTTTGGAGACCAAACCAAGACTTCTGTCAGCTCTTCCGTTCAGTAGTCTCACTCTGGCCTACTTTTTCCTTCCTTTCCCACTTCTTAGCCCTTCCTCTTTGCCTTTGAGAACTCCATTTCATTTTTAAGCAGTGTCCTTTTCATCTGAATACTTTATCCAGCCATCTCCATCTCCTTGCCTTGATTGGAGGCTGGATTTCTGAGGACAGCCTTTTTATTTGCAACTCTCTCAAATGGAACATGCCTGGTCTCCCATGTCCTCAGCCTCTAAGGGGTTCCAAGGAGCAGCTACCATTCTGTTGGCTTTCCATGGCTATTTACAGATCATTATCACACTACTTTTATTCAATGCCCCCTATTCCTATATTATACGGTTAGGCTATCCCCTCTCCATTAATCCAAGGAGGGAACACAGTAGGAGGAGAAAGTTTGAGAGGAAAGAATTTGATATAAAAGATAGTGGTGGAACATCCAGATGGAAAATGTCCAGCCAGATATTGGACATGAAGCTATCAAAGGTCTTTGTAAGCAGGTAACTTTGTGGCATTTTCCTGGGATAAATATGATAAATTAATTTATTTTTCCTATACCTTTTCTATCCACATGACTGAATAAGGAAATGATAATGACATACTAGAGGTGAGGCAAGATTTGGTTTTATCATACAAATCATTGAATTAAAAATGAATTTATTTGATCAGGTCCCATTTATTTATTTTTGTTGTTGCTGTGATTGCCTTCAGGGTCTTCTTCATAAATTCTTTCCCTAAGCCAATGTCTATAAGAGTTTTTCCAACATTTTCTTCTAGAATTCTTATAGTTTCATGTGTTAGGTTTAAGTCTCTTATCCATCATGAGTTGATTTTTGTGAGAGGTGAAAGATGAAAGGTGTGGATCCTGTTTCAGTCTTCTACATGTGGCTACCCAATTTTCCCAGCATCATTTATTGAATAAGGATTCTATTCCCCAGTGTATGTTTTTGTCTGCTTTGTCAAAGATTAGATGGCTATATGAGGGTGATTTTATATCTGGGTTCTCAGTTCTGTTCCATTGGTATATGTCTCTGTTCTTGTGCCAGTATCATGCTGTACTAGTTACTATTGCCTTGTGGTATAGCTTGAAGTCTGATAAATTGATGCCTCCCAATTGTTCTTTTTGCTTAAGATTACTTTTGCTATGAGGGGTCTTCTCTGGTTCCATACAAAGCATACAATTATTTTCTCTCAATCTGTAAAAAATGATGTTGAAATTTTAATAGGGATTGTATTAAATCTGTAAATCACTTCGGGTAGTATAGACATTTTAACAATGTTGATTCTGCCAACCCATGAGCATGGAAAAGCTTCTGCACAGCCAAGGAAACTATCACAAGAGCAAACAGACAACCTACAGAATGGGAGAAAATATTTGCATGTTACACATACAATAAAGGGCTGATAACTAGAATCTATATAGAACTCAGGAAAATCAGCAAGAAAAAATCAAACGACTCTATTAAAAAGTGGACAAAGGACATGAACAGAAACTTTTCAAAAGAAGATAGACTAATGGCCAACAAACATATGAAAAAATGCTCAGCATCTCTAACCATCAGGGAAATGCAAATCAAAACCACAATGAGATATCACTTATCTCCAGTTAAAATGGCCTTTATCAAAAAGTCCCCAAACAATAAATGTTGACATGGATGCAAAGAAATAGGAACACTCATGCATTGCCGGTGGGACCACAAACTAGTACAACCTCATTGGAAAGTAATATAGAGAGACCTCAAAGAGATACAAGTAGATCTACCATTTGATCTCCCATTACTGGGCATCTACCCCAAAGAACAAAAGACATTCTATAAAAAAGACATCTGTACTCTAATGTTTATAGCAGCACAATTCACAATTGCAAAGATGTGGAAACAACCCAAGTGCCCATCAGTAAGGGTGTGTACTAAGAAAATGTGGTATATGTATACCATGAAGTTCTACTCAGCCATAAAAAACAATGGTGATCTAGCACCTCTTGTATTATTCTGGATAGAG
>CAUYSK010008942.1:0-52185 GCA_963575035.1 Avahi laniger
GAGGATAAAATGTGAATCAGAAAAATCAGGTACAATTCTGTCCAAAGAAAAAGTCAAAAAAATTTTCCTGGGCACCCACCTTAGAATACTTAGTGTGAGAAAAGTCCAAAAGAGCTCTGTGAAGCAGAGTAATTATAGACAAAATTATTTTCCCCAGAAAATTGCCTCTTAAAGTCTGATAAATACATTGCACAAACAAAGTCTCTTATTTGTCAAATTTCTTTTTGGGTCTTTGTTGTTTGCTTTTTTGTTTATGGAATCTGAGACTGGTAACATAAACATTTATTACCTGGTTTTGATAATTTTATGCCTTTACCACCAGCTTCAGTGAAAACTCTACAAAAAAAGTTGATTTCTGGTCTTATAGTTGGCAAAATTCACCAAGCCATAATTTATAATACTGTTTGTGGCAAGGATTGGAAAAAGTATTAAATTAGGTGATAATATATTTCATAAATTATCAAAGAGACTCCAAATCCTGAATGCAGATATCTTTTTTAAGGCAAACTTGCTCTGATGTTTGGATTTCTTAGATTTTTAAGAAAACAAACAATCAAGGTAGAAGATATCCTGACTCATTAGGTCTTTCTCCTATGTGCTTTCATTGGACCACAAAACTTTCCCACTTACCACTCTCCATAGTTTGTCATTTCATATCAATGTGACTTCATTAGTTTCACAATAATGTCTATTCCCATTGAAATGGGAGCTTCAGGCTAGTACAGATCCTGTTTCCTTTTGTCCATCATTTCAGTCCCAGACCTGGCACAGGGTCTGAGATCATGGTAGACTACAATGCATACAAGGAATGAATATAGGGCGTTCACCTCTCTCCCTACAGAGTCATTAAAGGAGACATACAGTAGAAAGGATCCACTGGACTGAAAGCTCAAAGGCCTAGAGTTTAGGTCCAACTCTGCTAAACTGCTCCTTGGCTTGTGGCCTTCAGTTTTTATATCTTTAAAATGAAGTTACTGTAAGGAAAGCAATCAAGATCTCTTTCAGTTCTCGAATTTTATGGTTCCCACTTGTGTCAGAGTAATAGACTGCTTATTCATTCATTCAATGAATAAGCAATGTTAATGATAATACTACTGCCTGTTTCACTTCAAGGACAAAACAGATCTTGGTCTTAAGATGCTAAGTCTAGCTTACATTAGTTTTCAATTAATTCATATTAATCAATTCCACACTGCACTTTTTTCCACTTTGAAATATTAGGTCAGAATATATAAAATGCCTGATTTTGAATCAAAAGTTTAGTTTATTATCTCTCAAACGAGAATCAGTACAATTAATCAAAGTATGTGCCTAAACTAGTGACAATTTTGCCATCTTAACGGTAGCTTGTTTACGCCAGCAGTGAAGAAGACTGGAGAGTGAGTGGCAATGAAATCATGAAAGGTGTTTTACACATCTTGTTGAGAATCGAATATTTTTCCTTGCAAGAAGTGGTCCAAAACCTGGAAGTAGTGGTAATCAGTTGGTGCAGGTCTGGTGAATACGTTGGATGACAGAGAGTTTCCAAGTCCAGTGTCTGTCATTTGAGTAGCATTGTTCGTGCAACATGTGGTTGAGTGTCGTCTTGTAAGAAGATTGGCCTGTCTCTATTGACCAATGTTGGCTGCTTCATCACAAGCATACTCACCATTTTGTCCAATTGGTTGCAGTTGACCTCTGCTGTAATCGATTGACCAGGTTTCATGAAGCTCTAGTGAATAATACCAGTGCAGGACCACCAAACAGACACCACAGCTTTTTTTGATGAATATTCATTTTTGGATTGCGTTTCAGCATTTTATCTTTATCCAACCACTGTGCCGAATGCTTGCAGTTGTCACAAAGAATCCATTTTTCATCACACGTAACATTACAGTGTAGAAATGGTTTACCTTTATGTTGTGATAGCAAAGAAAGGCAAACTTCAAGACAATTTCTCTTCTGACTTTTGTTTAATTCATGTGGTGCTCATCTATCCAGCTTCTTTACCTTACCTATCTGTTTCAAATGGTCCAATATTGCTGGAATAGTAACATCAAACCTTGCTGCTAATTCATGCACAGGTCAAGATGGATTCACTTCCATTATAATTTTCAGCTCATCACTATCTACCTTGATCTCAGGTCACCCACATGGCTCATTTTCAAGATTAAAATCACCAGAAGGGAACTTCTCAAACCATCAATGTACTGTGTGTTCATTAGCCACATCCTTCCCAAACATTTCATTGATATTTCAAGCTGTCTGTACAACACTGGGTCCACGACAGAACTCATATTCGAAAATAACATGAATTTTTGACTTATCCATGGGTTCACAAAAATTGCTCTAAAAAAATTTGAAATATAATCACAAGTCAAACTGTGCATTTGAAAGAATGAAGATGTACCTTTACAATAAAAATAAAACAAGAAGTGGTGAAGTGAAATGTCAGAGATATCAACTGTCAAACTTAGTATTTAAGGAAATTGGACCTTTCATGCTTAACCTTAATATGTGAAAAATGTGTCATTTATTTTTGGGGGGACACATTTTGGGGGGAAAAAGTAAAATAATTGCAATACCTGGCAGGGTGAATATTAAGTTTCACAGTGACTATTTCATTTCAGAAATAGGTCGTTTTGACGTTATTTATCTACAATGGTGTTAAGTGGGCTAACAAAGCCGGACATGGCCTCTAATCAACAATGGACAGCTCCTGAGAATTCTAATCAATGAATTTAACTAAAACTGCTTGCAGTATGGAATGTAGCTACAGATACATTCTTCCTATGAATATAGAGTATTTGCAATAATAAAGAACGATGCCTCCTTTCTCAGTGGAAAAACTCAGCGTGCAAGAGACCTCATCATCTGACCTTTCTTAAACTTCTTTTTTTCTTCAGCTGGCCCTTCCTCAAATGACCTTAAGTCAAGACCCATTAAACACCTTATGTATCTTGCACATGAACATCTTTGCCTATTTTGCACCTCCTGTGATTTGCATACAGTATTCCTTCTGCCTCAAAAGTTCATTTGTCCCAGATTCAGCTGGCAAATTTCTATGCTTTTTTTAATTCTCAGATTAAAAATCACTTTCTTTTGAAGTTTTTCTGGAAATTCCTGGGTTCATGAGGGCAAGGACAATATCTTATTTAACTTTAAATCAATTAGCAAATTCTGGTAAAAAACAGGTGCTCAGAAAATGAATGAATAATGATTAGCCCAGCCTTGCATCTCTGCCTGTTTTTCTTAATGTACTTGATTGGGATAAAGGTAGCAAACTACCTTTCTCTACTCAGAATTTTGCACTAGTAGAGTCTCAAATTTTTAAGACTCAGCTGTCTTTGAGTTATCCGAGTAAAAAACAAGCATGCATCTGAACGACTCTTGACAACTGAAAAATGTTTTTTATAGGGAGCTTAAAATAAGACAAATGGGTTTTCAACAAAATATTCTCTTGGAGCTGAGGTTTTTGTTTTTGTTTTATTTTTAACGTTTCAGGTAATTTTCTAGGAGAGTTCTAAATGAGTGGGGTTAATTGGAAGAAAGGCCCATTGTGTCGTCTCTGGCTGTAGAATATTTCCCAGAGTTGGATTTATTTGAAGGGCAAATCCCTCAGTGAAAATTTCGCTCTTCAGGATTTTCATATGAGGAGATTTATATAAGCAGGACTTTCTAGGATATAAGCTAAGGTCAGTATACACCTGGTCCAAATGTATGATTTGTATTTTGTTCATTCAACAAATATTTATTGAGCATCTACTATATGTTCTAAGCACTGGGAACATAAAGTGAGCAAAAGAGACAAAAATCTGTATCTTTGTGCAGTTTTGACTTTATTGAAGGGAGGCAGACAGTAAACAAATTATCAGGTAAAATATAGACTTATGCTGTGTTATGAAGCCACTCACTGGGTAAGCAATAGTTCAGGATTCTTCTACTGAGTTTATTCTAGTTGAAGACTTAGGAGTGAAGAGATTGATAAAGACTTTTTTCTCTGAGCTCCAGTAATACCTTATTTCTCTACTGTAAATATTAATGGCTCTGAATTGTCTACTTAATTGTCTTTTCCCTCAGCAGAATTTGAACTTCTACAGGGAAAAACCATGTTTTCTTTTGTCTTTATGTCTTCGGTATCCAGAATATGTGCTCCTTTTTCTTGAAATACTTTCCTCTGGCTTCTAAGAATCCACACTCCTTCTAGTCTTTTCCTATTTTCCTCCAACCTTTGACCCCTTCATGGTTTTCCTGCAATCACTTTTCTTCTGTCCAAGCCTAAAATGTTAATGGTTATCAGAATTCCATCCATTTGTTTGTGGATTCTCATTTCCTCTCTCAATGATCCCATTACTCCCATAGCTTTAATCCCCATCTGGATGGCAATCCCTCAAACTACTTTCATAGCCCAGATCCCACTCTCTGGTCCTTAGTGAATTAGACACTTTTATCCAGGCTGGCTTATGATCATCAGGACTTGGAATGTCTTGCAAACCTCTCAGAGTCCACATATTCAAAGCAAGCGATCATCTTCCCTCCCTCAACCTGCTCTATGTCCAGTGTTTTAGACCTCAGTGAATGGCATTACAAGTGACCCAAGCCAGTAATTTTGACTCCTCTTTCCCTCACTGCTCCCTATGACAAGTTGATTGTCCAACTCCTGTTGATTCTACCTCATTAATATATTTAAAATCTACATCCACTTATTTTAATTTAATTTCCACACCTCAATTTAGTTGATAGTCACATGGTATCTAAATTACTTACCACAGTCTCATACAATGACAAACATATTGACTACCTATTAGGTACCCAGATTCTGGGGAGCAAAGATAAAGTCCCTGCTCTATTGGAAATTTTGGTCTGGTAACTCCTCTCTGGTCTCCCTGCTTGCAGTATTGTCTCACTCGAACTCATTTCCTCTACTACACAGAGAGTGATTTGCCTAAATCCAAATCTAATCATATTGCTTCCTTGCATAAAACCCTTTAATTAGTTTTCACTCTTCTCGGGAAAGCCCTCAGATTTCTTAGCATGAAATACAAGGAAGGATCTTCATAATATGTACCCTTTTTCTCCTCCAGACTAATCTCTTGCTCTACTCCCAAATGCTATGTTACAGCACACAGAATCACTTTCAGTTTCCTTAAAGCACTGTGTGTTTTCTCTTACCTCCAGGTACATGCAGTTCTCTTTGACTAAAGAAAAACTCCCATCAGAATCAAATACACACCAAGCTTCTGATACCTCAACTGTGTTTGTGTTTACTCCAAGACCAACTTCACTGTACCACCATTCCTTTCCTTCTCTAACACTGGCCTGACACCAGGCTTCAGTCTACCAAGAGTGTAGAAGCACATAGTCTCTTAGTTCTATGGCAGATAGAAAATACTGTGGAGTTCTACATATTGCTGTTTCTAATCTGACATCTGGATTATGTGAGGCAAATGATTCTTCCATCTTTAGAGATCATATTTTAAAATTCACAGGACTACAAAGAACCACAAGCCACCTAGAACAACACTTTTCCAACCAGAATGAGGATGATGTACTCTAGAACACTTTTCAGCTTGTATAATTATCTTTCCAGGTAATAAGGCACTTGTCTGAAATAATAACCATAATGCCATAGACCAACCTTCATGCCTTGCTTCAACCTGAAGGCCCACCCTTTTTGTGAACCAGTCTGCCATGACTATCAGCATCCCTGTATGCTTCATCCAAGCCCTTTCCCTGCCACTCCTAGAGGGGAAGTCAATATCAGGTAGGGGAGCTGTACACTATACCTAGGGATTTTTCTGTCATTGCTTTGACATCAACTGTATACATTTAAAGGAAATGAATGTATTTGCATTGCCCTCATTCACCAAATTATGTCTTCTATTTCATCCAATCTGCCCTAGTCAAAAGAATGTTTTGCGTGCAACACAATTCTTGTTCTGTGGAGAGTGGGCACAGGGGAGTGTTGGTCAGCCTTAAATTTGGGACAGATGAGGATGATGATAAGAGAAGAAGAAAATAACTTCTGCTTATCGCTCATCAGGGATTATTTATTTTCCCACAGATCTATCTTTTTCCTTTACATATCAAATGGCCTCCTCTGGCTTAAATTTTAACTTATATGAAATGGTTGTTTTCACAAACAGCCCATTCATTTTTGCTACCCAATCACTTCTCCTTCAAGAAAAAACACCCTGAGCATCTTGATGTCCCTGAGAAATTTACTACAATGATGAATGCTACTACTAAAAGTTGGCTTCACATAAGTGGAGAAGAAAAAATAGCATAATTACAGGAGATTTTTGATTCTTAGTAAAAATTCACAAGGTGACTTTGGGAAAGTAAATTCATGTGTGCAGATCTAAGAACATAGGCACCATCAGATGCTTTAATTATTAACTGATTTTTGGATCATATCATTCATTGCTTTTTCATTAAAACAAATATTAAGCTTTTTATTATTGGGGATATTGGCAATTCCCAAAATATGCTGATCAGTATTTTAAAAAATGAAAATGGCCTCTCATTTTAATCCAGTTTATATATAATCCAGTTTATAAAATATCATGTCTGAACAAACATTTTTGCTTTTAATATTTACTGAAACATATCCTATGAACACGTAGCAAAATTTCCTAATAAAGTGGCCCCCAAAGACGGCAGACATATTTCTCCCATCCCATCTCTCTGTTGATGGGGCCAAAGTGGGACAGGCTCACTGGGCCATGTCTCCTGAAGGGCTACTGTAAACTGCACAGCAAACAGGAAGGCCTGTAGGGCGGTGTGGAGAATTCAAACATCCCAGGGGTCCACCATTAGCTGCTGGAATTAGCTGCACAATTACCCCAGTAGCACCAAATTGTAACCAAGGGTGAGAGAGATCCTAGATGCAACTTAATGAACCGTTTTCAGTTTTACTGTAACAACTATGTGTACACAGACACGCTTGACCTAACCCTGAAATGGACATACGCTTACTTGCAACAGAATCTGCTGGGTTGGTTGATATATTTAAATAATGGAGATGTGGCTAATGACAATAACATGTTTTACTCAGAACAGTGCCTTGTCAACATTATCCAGCTAGCCTAACCTGTTGACAGCTCCCTGAATGACAGGTATTGAAACTATTTGTTGATCGTGGCTAATCTTCACTCCTTGGTATAAAGCAATATAGTTATGAGAAAAATACTAGACATTAAATTTTGAAAATGTTGTTATCAATTAAAAATTGTTACTGCCATAATTTTAGATGACATAGTCTGATTATACATTTTTTAGATATTAATTCTCACTTCTTAAAACATACAAGACTGGTTTCTGTTTGGAATATGTAATCCAATTTCTTTTTTATTATGTTCTATATCTGATCTCCAAAACTACTCAGGAAATACTTAATAGCTATTAGAACCTTTTCAGTGAATACAATACTAAAGAGGTAGTGTTATCTGTCTTCAAGTAGCTCACCATAAGTCAATCAGTGGTTCTCAAACCTGACCCAACACCAAAATAACATTGGGATCCAGTCTCCACTATGTGAGCTTGAGCATGTAAGTAAGATGGTAACATCTAACCAGTAACTCTAATGTACAGAATCAGTATAACAGATTTGAGGTTAGATCTAAAAATAATTATGGCCAGATAATGACAAATATGATAGAAATTTGTAATATTAGTGTTACAGAAAAACAACACCCCAAGATCTGTTGCAATGGCCATATGACATCTGACAATAAGTGTACGCAGTTGTTATTTGTGCCCACATCTATTGAAAACTCCAAATCATCAGGATAAACTATATGACAATAGGGTTCTATTTAAAGTAAACTTAATTATTTCTAATAATGAAATCACTTCCTAGGAGATTAGCTTCTCAAAGATTATTTACTCTTTTAATTTAACAGAATGCCATTGAATGTCCTTACAAAAATATGTTGTTAATAATAATAATAATGAAAGCCAACATTTATTGATCACTCACTCTATCCCAGGCACAGAGCTAAATACCTTGTATGATTGTTACTTTATGTTTTACAATAGCCCTGAGACAGGTGTATTTTTATCTCCATTTTACAGAGGAGAAACTGAGGCACAGAGAATTTATAGAACTTGCCTAAGATCACAAAATGACATGGTAGAGTCAGGACAAGTCCAGCTCTGTGTCCAGGGTGAATGCTCTGGGCTACTTAAACCACACTGGAGACATGAACAAGGTGCTGAATGGAATGAAAAAGAGAAACCTACTTCACTTACTCTCAGGATGGAAGAAAGGGGATGAGCAAATGAATGAAGAGCCTGCTTTACCACGCTCTGCTAGAAGCTGCATCTCAGGGCTAACAGTTAATCTATCGCTCTATAACTCACCACATTAAAAACAATCTACATGATATAGAGGTAATACAGTAAAAATGAATATTTCACTTAATTGACTGTTTTAATATTGAACTACTTGTCACTATTTTAATATACAAACTCTTGAATCATCAAGGCTCTCATACAGGAATGTTAAAAGCTACAGACGGAAGTAGCTGCTTTTTGGGCAAGCCACCAACAGAACACCACGCTTAAGTGCATATTAGCATGTCATTTAGTATACTGACCGAAAGAGATAACCTGAAATTTGGATTACCTCTTCCTCTATCCCTAAAGCTTTGGGAATTTAGAAATATTCTGGATAAGAATCAATGACACTCCTTGGAAGCCATTTTCACATGTTGTGGAAAACTACTTATCTGCCAGGACTTTTTTGTTTATCATTTCGAATCCTTGAACTTGGAAGTAGATATAAACATTTTCTTCTCTTTCAGTTTGCAGTTAGAAAATATGTGATACTTTCATATTACTGTTTTGAGTTACTGTGAAAAGAGTCATATAATTTCAGATCTTCATCAGAGACAACTCAAAAAGTGGAGTGATATGTAGGGGGTCAAAAAAGCAGCACAGACTCTGAAATCACAGACGTATGTTTGAATCCCAGCTCTGCCACAGATGCTGTGTGAGGCTAGGTGCATTGGTTTGCTTTCTTTGCGAAGCCTCATTTTTTCCATATGTAAAATGGAAATGAAAATATCTTCATCATTCATATTTAGGAAAACTAAAATAAGACATATAAGGTGTTTATTGTAGTCATTAAAAATTTATTATTTCCAATCCAATCTCTTCATTTTATAATTGAGAGTGTTGAAGTCAGAAACTGACACCCTGAAAGTCAAACAAATTTAACCTAGGTTTGTCACTCTTATTGTTTACAATAATGCAATAATTTAAATTACAAAGGATTTATGAGTTAAGTTTTAAATGTAGACGTTTTACTTTACTTTCCACTGCATGCTATTTTCCCAGGATACAACAACTCCTGGTCAACCAAGGCCACATGTAGCTCATTATAATCCTGAAAAGTCCAGGAAGAAGAAAGAGTAATTCATTTGGTTTATGATCAATCTTCAATAATGAATTACCAGACACAGTTCAGATCTCTCAATAGTTGATGTTCATGAATGTCTAGTTGGCTATCTCTTCTGATTATGGTAATGATTCAAATAAAACTAATGGTTAGTATTTAGGTATCATATGATAAGATTTCCTTTACAAAACATTACAACACATATGTCCATAGAAACTGTCATTGTTACCATAGAATCAGGGTAATGATGATGGAAGATGCGACAAAGCTTGTTGACACCTTTGCTTTACAGATAAGGAAACTGAAGGCAGGTGAAATTAAGTGACGTTTTCCCAGCTTACCCGGTTATTATAGTTAGTATATGGTAATGCTGAGTTCAGAAACCAGGTAAGCATCTGATTTTGATTCCTCCTAGAACTTACCACACTATGTGGAAATAAACTGTTGGTGAATCTGTTGCTCCCTCTATGGTGTAACCAGCTTGAGGTCCAGAGGCTGTGTCTTCGTCATTCTGAAGCACAGGCACTTGCCCACACTAATAAACATTCTGTAAATATCTATTGTGTGATTCAAGTAATATAAATAAGAATAAATATATTTAAAGAAAAACATTTTTTCAAGAACCCAGAATATTTTCTCTTATTTTATGAGTTATGACTCCAAATTTGTGGGATATTTTTTATAACTTATAAGTTTGGATAAACTTATAAGTTTATCCAAAAACTTATAAGCTGAAAGTGAGCAATAATTCAGAATTGCTACCCATGGAGATGATTGTTCGCTTATCCTATAGATGACAGGATGACTCAAAATCTTTTTATGACTCTTCTATTGAAATTGACTTCAGTGTCTGTCCATGAGGCACATAAGAAAAATCAATTTCATTATTGTTCCACTCGGATTTTGACTCCAAACAGAATTCATAAGCTTTGCTCACCCACCTTATTTACTAATCTTGGCTCTGAATGAGTTTAGGTTGTTTCAAAAACCAATTCACCTTGAAAGGATAAAGACTTACCTCCCACTAAAATTATTCTTAAAATTGCTTCAGCTTCACTTGGACAGATGAGTAAATCCCTCAAGATGACTAATATGCAGGTGTCAGCAGACACTAAAAACATGGAAGCTTTGTCATATTTGTTTAAACAAAAAACATACCATATAATTAAATATTTATGTTGCCCTGATGCCTGGGCACTTGGGATCATCTGTTGAACGTGTAAAAAAATTGAGTTCCAGGAAAAGTCAGTCACCATCACAAGATCTTTGCTGCAGTAGCAGCTCTAGGCCAGTGGTTTTCCAACCAGGGGTAATTTTATACCCCGCAAGGGGTGGAAGTGGGGCATTTGGCAATGGCTGGAGACATTTTTTACTGTCATGACTGAGGGGAAGGTGCTAGTGGAATCCAGTAAGTAGAGGCCAGCAATACTGTTGAAGATCTTACAATGTACAAGACAGCTTCCCACAACAAAGAATTACCTTGTCCCAAATGTCAATATTGCTCAGTCTGAGAAACCCTGCTATAGGATGAAAATTCTCACTCCCAATCCCTTTAGTATCCTTCACTATAATCAGTGTTAATATTCCTGCATCTTCATGTTTGCATAAGCAAAAATGACTACATGTATTTTTCTTTGGTAATGAAAGAGTAAAATTTTTTCCATGCTATTTTGTCACTTTAAAATCACCCTTTGCCTTAGGCTCCTTTACCAAAGGATAGGAAATTGCAACAGAGGTTGCCTGGAGATGCATTTGGCATCCTGAAAGTCTAATTGGCAGCAAAATTAAAGCAACTTAAAATGTGTGTGCTCTTTAGGGAGATGTGCTATTCCCACCCTATATTATTAGATCTCAGAGACAGCTGGGGCAAGAACAGCTGGGACTTCCTGCACTATCGTTTTGCCAAGTTGCTATAAAATTGTCCCTTCTCACTAAAAAACTGAGAAGGAAGAGAGAAAAAAGCAGCTCAAAGGCCAACCACACTTGTTGGTTGCTTCTCAAAAGGTTGCTTCTCAGCTGTCTTTCAGAAGTCCCAATGCTAGCTCCCATATTGTCAAGTTAATTCAATAAGGGAAGGAGTATACTTCACTTGATGTGTACTTTTGATAATCAAGGAATATAGCTTGGCATATGAACTGTGCAGGACAGAATGTGAAATTTAAAAGCATATTTTTACACCTTGAATTTCTAAAATAAAAGTCATGCAGTTTTCAAGTTTTCTCAGAGAACTTGCCAAATTTTGTGGTTGAAAGGCAGCCTTCTCACCTAATGATTTTGCTTTCCCCTCCCTTATATACATCTGTCCCTAACACCAATAGGCAGACAAGTGTTGTGCATCTGTGGCTGGGTCTTTCAAACCTCCACAGAACTCTCACTCATTGTCCAAGTCTGAATCTTATTGTCTGGAAATGTTCCCAAAACCAAGAGCAATTTTCCACCACAGTAAAGATGCTTTTTACCATTTTTAATGGTCAATGATTGTATAATGACAAGAGTAGATCACATTTGAGTAGAGAAAATAGATATGAGCATAAATATTTGAGCATAAAATTACAATGTTTTGAAGAAAGGTAAAATGAAGGAAAGGTCAGTATATTATTGTCTTGAGATACTGAGAAGACACTTTTGTCATTTTTCCTTCCTTTGGGTGCAATGGTATATATTATACAGATCAAAATTTTAGTAATTGGTTGCAAACTATGTCTTGTGCCATTCTTTACTTTTGTCTCTTATATAAATCTCACACTCCAAGGAAATTGTCCTGTAACCCAAAAACAAGCATCATGAGGCAAAATTTCATAAGGTATTATACATATGTCATGCCTCTCTGGTCCCTACTCTAAGCCCACAGCATATTCTTAATATGTTCTTATTGACTGAGGTTATTGGCCACTGACTCAATAAATGGATGGATTCTTACCTCTGTTCCTCGGTAACCTGAAGAGTGCCAGGACCCTGAGAAATACCACTTTGGTCTACTTTGAAAAAGAGAAATTATAATTCTCTAAAGTCATACCATAAATACCACCCTAGTCACCAAATGGGCTATATTACTTTCTTCTCTTCCTTACCCCACCATAAATAAATTCTACCTCAGTTTCTAACAAGAGTCATCGAAGTACGAATGCCCCCAAATATCATAGAGATAAACCACACAATGTTGGAAACAAACAAACAAAAAACCCTCAAACTTTTATAACTACACTGCCAAAGAAATCTTTCAAGAAAAACACTATAGAAAAATATGAGGACCAGAGCAAGCTAAAATAATGTAAATGCCTGTCCTAGGACAATCATGAACTTAAGAGAGAAAGTACCACGTGTGATATCCCCATCCTCAGTTGGGAGATAGGAACACACTGCATGAAACTCTTCTTTCTTTCATGAGTAGGAAGAAAGCAACATCCTCTCACGAGAGTGGAGAGGAAATTAGATTAATATTTATTGTTAAACTTTTCTCTTATCCCTTTCAAGAAACAGCATGCACAAACACACAAACACACATGTATGTTTTCAATTTAGAGCTGACTAGCCTGTGCCCACTGGAGTAGAAAATGGTGGGCCATTGAAACAGCCTTTCTACATGCAGCCCATTTCAGGAGACACAGAAATGTCATTGTTCCTGACATGAAGGACTCTCTCCATGTTTCTTGGAAATAAGAGTCCTCAGCCACATCCTGTTTGGGGCTGCTAGGTCTGTGGACACACAAAAGAAGTGGTAGCATATAGTGGCAATGAGTTGTGGGTGCATGCAAAGGGTGCGAAATTCTCCTTCTGTCATGTCAGACCACGTGGAAATGTCTGTGGCAGCCTGCCTTGCTTGTGAATGGCAATAGGGTCAAATTCCTTAAATAACCCTTTAACCACTAACCAGTAAATGTAAAAGTGAGATAGGAATAAAACTAAGTTTCCAGGCTACTTAGCAATCGATCCATCATGTCTCTACTGAATGCACATACATATGGTCTCTGTTAACGGATTGAACTAAGGTTGAACTATGCACTCGGCCAAGTTCCCCCACAATCTAATCATTATAAACTACTTTCTACAAGTTATTTTATTTGAAAAAACAGACAACCTGAATTAAACCCTTCAAAAATGAACCGTAAAAACCATAAGATGTACATTAATTAATAGCTTTTGATAGAGCTATAGCGTTATTTGTTTTCTTGTTTCTTTTCTCATTTTTGAACCTGAGCTAAATAACGTAGGCAACAGCTTTTCTGTTTAGTATTCAGTCAAGTAGCAGCTACACAGTGAATTTGGGCTGTTTTATATTGGTCTGATCTCACATGCATTTCCAAAGGTCAGCCTGTGCTTTTAGCATTCACTAATGAAATCACACATTACTGTCTCGCTGCCACATACCACTCCTTCCAGATAGGATGTCACAGCCCCAGAAACAACTTGTAAGCTTTTTTTTTTTCTCTTTTAACAGCTGAGGCCACCGGGAAATAAGTGATGAGGGGGTGGGAGGAAGGAATATTTTAAAGTAAAAACTCAAGCTATACTTGTGATTTCTGGAAAAAAAATCAATTATGACAAACACATCTCTAGCTATTCTTGTCTAATTATCTTTAGTACTTTAAAATAAATGAATTAGGCCAGGCGCAGTGGTTCACACCTGTAATCCTAGCACTCTGGGAGGCCGAGGTGGGAGGATTGTTTAAGGTCAGGAGTTCAAGACCAGCCTGAGCAAGAGCGAGACCCTGTCTCTACTAAAAAATAGAAAGAAATTATCTGGACAACTAAAAATATATATAGAAAAAATTAGCCGGGCATGGTGGCACATGTCTGTAGTCCCAGCTACTTGGAAGGCTGAGGCAGAAAGATCGCTTGAGCCCAGGAGTTTGAGGTTGCTGTGAGCTAGGCTGATGCCATGGCACTCTAGCCCGAACAACAGGGTGAAACTCTGTCTCAAAAAAAAAAAAAATAAAATAAATGAATTAGAAATAGGCTACAATCCTAGACATATAGAGCAAAAGCCAAACTATTTGTGCTTTGTCAATTATACTAATAATTGACAAAGCCAAGTATTAGTATCTGCTGTCAATGCATGCAGTATTTTCTGCTAAAATCCTCCAAGGTCAGATATTCTGATAAAGTTTCAAGTTTCCTGCTTTTTATTGTTATTGTTATATTGAAAATATTATGAAAGAAAATATTTTTTCAATAGGGTATCATAAGTTAAAAGCTGAAATGGCATTGCCTGGAGTGTGATTAGTAAATTACTGGAGATTTGTATAACAATTTGGTTAGGTGGGACACGCTTACAGCAACTCCTTGCCCTTTAATCTTTTGACAGAGAGGATTTGGCTTATATTTGTTCACTCACCCAACCATTTGTACTTGTCGGAGTCACCCTTGGTAATCAGTAGATCAGTCACCCAAAGCTATGCCTATCTGTCTATCAAGTATGCTCAGCACGGATGTGTGGAACATAAGCCTCCAGGAGCACCCATTCAAACAAGCCCCCCAAAAATATTCCTCTTCCTGCCAAAAAGGACAACAAAACAATTCAGTTGAAAATATGACAGTGTGCCATCCCAGCTTCTGCTTCTTTATGCCCTGAAGGAGTTGTGAAACCTTGGGAAGGACTTTGGAATGTTCACAAATTGTAAAGAATCAGCAATTATTTTACAAAGAGCTGTGTTTTCATATTTCTTTCCCACTCTGAACCCCTTCTCTCTACCACTTGGGAGATTCCAACAGTTGTCCAATGACATAGGCAGAAACTGAAGATCACAGAGAAAGGAAGTCAAAGTTGGTTGTCAACATAGCTCAATCTGAAGAGTTTGCATTTTCAGTAGGCAATCCCTGGGCTAGGGTATCACCAACTCTTTGATTTGCCTGAGTATCAAATTTTGGTCTGTGCTTTTGCATAAACACAATTATTTCTCAATTATTTCAATGAGAAAAAGAACAAAGGAAAAAAACACATAAAAAGCCTAATTCATATTAGAGGCTTTAAAACAAAATGGGAATAAGTGATATTTATTTCTTCACATTGCACTGAAAGGGGGAGGGAGGAGGAGGAGGAGGAGAAGGAGAAGGAAAAGAAGCAGGGAAGGGGGATGGGGGGGTGCACAGTGAGGAGAAGGAGGAGAAGAGGGAAAAAACAGGCCCTGACAGCTGGAAGCTGTTTGGACATTCACAACCAGGCCATGTTATTCTCATGCTGGACATAAAGAATCTCCCAGAATACCAACCTCAGACAAGGTCACTCTGAGATCATGATAAAGTAAGGTAAAAAGATTGGTCCATAATATTTTTAAAGCACAAAACAAAATCATTGTGCCACGCACAAATAGCCAACATCTACCTCTCTTGACTAAAATGAGTGACTGTGACTTCTTTACCAACTATGGCTTAATCTCACTCTGGCTCTATTGATAAGACTTATTGAGATATTCAATTATAGAATTTTCCTTACTTTCTAACAGCATCCCATCTAGAGAGAATCCCTGATCCTTCCATCTTACCCACAATCACCCAACCCAAGCCCCAATCCTGTAAGTCCTTTCTAGCCTCCTCTTACCGGGATGTCTCATGGTTCCCCATGGAGTATGTTCTCTCTTACCTGCAGCAAATAATAAATCCAGCATATTCAACCGCACGTTTGTGCCTGGAAATCTTTGGCTAAGGGGCAATCACAGAACACTTATGCTCTCTCTCACTCCAGTTTAAAATAAGTGTTCTCTACAGTGGACCTATGGTTGCTCCTTGGATGTGCTTTCAGCTGAACGGACTTGTACTCCACGTCAGGAGCCCTGCCTGTATAGAGCAGAAGGAACAGTTGGCCTGAGATTTCCTCCTCACGGCCTCAGCTCAGGGACTGATATGTTCAGACCTGGTCCATTTTACTTCTGGAATCAGACATCTTCTACTTGCTCATCTACTATAATTCATTTCAAATCCCAAGCAAATCTCCCTGTCTGAAGTACTCAGCTGCTGACTGAAGTACTCAAACAGTTGTGTTGACACCTGACTGGCAAAATATCCCTGCCACCTGGATACTCAATCTTTATTCTTTCTATCCGCCCCCCTCCCCCCATCAACCCACCTCCTCTCAGTTTTTTTTTGTTTTGTTTTGTTTTGTTTTGTTTTGGTGAGCGCTAGCTATATATACTAGCTATATACTAGGCTAGCTCCTTTCAGACATTAAACTCTATCTGCCCAGCAATTCCACAGAAGAAAACTGAAATCCAGAGAGGTTTACTAAAGTGGATGAATCTCTATCTTGTTATGCTTTTTTAGAAAAGTGCATGTATTCTCTGTCTCTCCCTCTCTCTCTTTCTGTTTCTCTCTCTCTCTCTCTTACACACACACTCACACACACCAGGCACTGAAAGGATATCTGACTTCCCAATAGTACAGTGTCCTCTCTGATCTTTGACCCCTCTGAAACAGATAGTGAAAGTTGCCTGCTTGTATTTTCTTGTACTTTAATCTTACAACAGCAGCTGAATGAAGGAGAAAAAGTGCTTTTATGTGCCCTCTCATTCCAAAAATTCTTAGGTCAAAAGTTGTTAGAATAGAGAGATTTACAGATGGCCCTTTCTCCTACCATACCCCAGAAAACCCAGGCTGAAATCACTCCTCTATCATCTAGTCCTAGGAATGCAAGCTGTTACAGAATTTTCCTTTTCCTCCCCCTCTTCCTCCTCATTCTTCTTCCTCTTCTTTTTCCTGTTTGAAATCAGCACTGGGAAGGCAGTTGGGATGCAAAGTGCTGTAATGTTAATTGGTTTCAGTGGGAGACACCAAATCTGGAATTACTCAGGCTTCTGCCATGAGGATGTACTTTCTAGCCCAAAGAAATAAAAAATCCCTCACAGGAGCCTTTGGCTGTGCTTATCAGCACAATAATCCTTGAATCAAGCTAAGTGACATGGGAGACAAGATGCCAATAGGGCTATTTTTTGGAAATCACTGATCAACGCTACCTGAGTAACAGAACAAGAAAATATGAACTTAAATCTGGCAGCCCTATGGGTAGTAGAGTCAGAGCCTAGATTTACAGAATTAACTGAGCTTGGAAGGGAGGGCACTGATAAATCTTGGGGTCCATGCTCTCAAGACTAACTAAAACCAGGATAATGTGTTGGAGAGGATGGTCGAGGTGCAGCTTTTCTGCAGACATGAGCAGTGCTACTGCAAGTGGGACTCCTTGGAGCCTGTTAGATATGCAAATCTAAGTTACAGACTATTGAATCAGCATCTTTGGGGGTGGCTTCCAGGAACTGACATTTTAACAAAGTCTCCATAAGCACATTCCAATTTGCCAAGCTCTGGGCTGGGAAAACGGTTGCTTTCTGGAGATTTCTTTTAATTTACAAGCCAGATTCCTCTTTCTAGTGGTCCAAAAGACCGACATTCTGAATTAATCCCAGCATTGGCTCACAGCACCACCTGAGCAAATTATTGAACCTTTCCGACCTTCTGTTTCTTAAACTGCAAATTGGGAATAACACCTATTGTACAAACTAAGCCTCCAATGTATAAAGGGATAAAAAGTGAATCTTATGATGAAAGCTTCTTGTAAACAATGATTTTTCTAATGCTGGCTTTCCACAGTCTCCTTGATGTTCTTTCTCTTTGAGCACATTTAGCCCGAGGAGACAGTTTTCTCCTTCTGCTGAATAGAATATCCACTGCCAGCTGCTCTGCTCTGCTGGTGTGCTGACCTACCTGGGGGCAGGGCCCAGGGCAGGCCAGAAAGCTGGTGATCAGTGTTTTCTTGCCTCACTCAAGAGCTGACTTTGAACCATTCTGAGTCCCAGCCTCTCAGTGATGCTTTTCTTGGCTTCCCAAAGCTGCTAAGATTACTGGCACTGCAGCTGAAAAACTTGTAAGAAATTAGACCCAGCCCTGCTGGGTCTAGGCAAGGAAAGGGCAAATTAGGCAGCAAGAGGGTTGTGAGCTGGGGTGTGTCCCCACTGGAGGGAAAAAAAGAGTCTGTTGGGTTCAGTTGGGTTCATGATGCAGAGAAAGAGAGAGAGAGAGCTCCAGAGAGAGGGAGAGAGCACGAGCGCACATGCCCAGGGAAGGTACACCCAACATAAAATCCCTGACCCAGTCCTCAGGCTTTACCCCTAACTCCTCCAGGTGAGGCTCCAGGGTACCACGTTGTGTTAAGCACAGCACAGACTGATAGCTGGCTTGCCCTTTCATGTTGGTCTCTGAAGCCTGGTGCTCTCTGGCTCTTTCTGGCCTTCTTGTTCATCCTCTGGCATCATCCCTCCCTGAAGTGTCCCTCCCTCCTTTTGCCTGGCAATCACGAAACCTGGATTTTAATTCTTTTTCTGCTATCAGTTAGCTCTGTGTCTTTAGGCAATTGCTTAGCATTCCTCTGGGCCTCAACTTCCTTACTAAGTGGAAAAGGGTCAAATGGACGGTAGGCACAAGGCAAGGAGGATTGCATCTAGTCATCTCTAAATTCCCTTCCTGTTCTTCTGTTCCATCAGGGGTTCCCTGGGTCCCGCATGCTGGTACCCTACCTGGGTTTGCTTTCCTGAGGCAAAGCCACACACTCCAGACCTTCTCTTTCATAGCTTTGCCCATCTCATCTCCAGCATAATCTACCTTCCCAAACCCTGAGACCTGACTCTGCCTTCCAAGATGACAGATAATGTATTACCTGCACCCAGAGCTAAGCAATATCAATTTTATGTAATTTGCAAGGGTAAACATAAGACTTGGTGTCTAATAGACCCATATAATTATCCTAGCTTATTCATTATGAGATTAATTTAATGTGGGATTTTTGAGTAAGATATTAGACATCTTTCAGCCTCAATTTTCCACCTCTATTGGATTTAATAATACCTAGTTTGTAAGGCTGTGGGGAGGATTAAGTAGATACAAATCACATAATGTGCTTAGCACAGTGCCTGGCACACAACATGAGCTCAAAAACTGCAGTTGCCTTACTTCCCCAGCTGGGTAATATTGATGTGTAATAACAACCACATCTTGAAAATCCTACCTTAACACTCAAGGTACTGACTGTGATCATGAGACTAAGGGGGCAGGGCTGCCCATTGTCCAGCTCCACAGGATGTTATTTGTACAGAATGATACTGTGAATGGTGTCCCCAGTATTCTGGAGGGAAGTGCTGTCAGCAGTGCTAAAGTAACACTATGTCAGCATCTTTTGCCTCTCTCTCTTCCCAACCACTCGCTGGCAAGCTATTTTGTTTCTCCCTTTGAACTGGAGGCTCCATCTTCAGCCTCTCCCTTCCTTATTTCAGCTACATAATTAGGTCAGTTTTGTTCCCTAAGGTCCAGTTATGATTTGTCTCTTTCAATATCTTCCTAATACATATATAATTAAGCTTCAAGTCCCATAATCTTCCTCTTCATTTTTCCTAGACTCTCCTCCTATGTTCCTTGGCATCTCAGCCTGCTCTGGCCAATGCTGATGTCTCTTGATAGTCTACCTCCATGCTTTGCTCTTGCTCTTTTCTCAGCCTGGGAAGCCACTCCGACTTTGCCTATCGCAAAGCTATGCTTTCTTTAAAGCCAATGAAAATCTTTCCAGGTATCTCTCTCCTCTAAGTCACTATAGGCCTTGATCTTTAATTCTCCATTTTTCTCCAATTTGTATTTAGGTCATGCATGTTCTTGTCTTTTCAAATCTGCTTGATGCTTGATGGGAACAATGGCATCTTACCAATTTTAATATGCCTCACAGTACTTAATGCAGAGCCCTACTTGCAGGAGCTGTTCAACAGATAAGTACTAAATTGAACCTAGTCCAACTGAGTATACTGCCAAATTGAGTCTAGATATTGTCATTTAATAAAATGAAAACAAAGTCACAGTCACTACTTTGGAGTCTCACCAATAGCAGGGGGATAAGATGGTGTGATGTTTTAAGACTCCATATCTGAGGTCACCCACTCGAAGTACAGTGTCTAGAACAAAATAAGCTTCCAAATATGCTTGTTTTTGTGAATCAACAAACAAATGGAAAAACTTGGATTTAAATCCTGAATTTGCCTTCTCTTAACTGTGTTATCAGGTAAGTTGCTTTACAGTTCTAAGGCTCAGTTCCTTTGTCTTTAAGCTGGGATGGCAATAATACCTACATTTAGAGATTTTATGAATACTAAATCAAACAATGTACATGAAGCAGTTAGCAAAGTATCTAACCAATAAAGAATACTTAAATAGCTCATTATTATTGTATTATTATCATCACCATTATCTAAATTGTTGGCTTATATAAATATCATCTAACTTTATTCAGCATCGGTTTACTTGCAAAGATGCATTGCTTCTTAAAAATTCTGACAGGTGGTATGACTGCATTTTTCAAATTAAAAAACCCTATAATTTAATAAACTTCCACAAATTAGGATGGGATTTTACTCAAGGTGCACACCTTCTTTTTAAGAATGTGTGAATTCCGTAGGAGTGAGGTGTAAAAGCTGGTGTTCAAAAAATAAATTAAAAATAAGTCTTTAAGAAATTTTTTAAAAATCTGCATCCTCTGGCATTGCTGAAATGTAGAAAACGCTTCTGCAGCATTTGGAACCAATGGCCAGATTGAAAGCTACAGTACCTAAATCCAGGCTGGGTTTAGTTTCCCTGAAAGCCACCCACAACTTCAAATACTGTTTTCTAAATGCATGTGTTCTGAGTTTTGTTAACCCAAATATTAGATATGATTTTAAAAATTATAGATAAGCTAGCTAGTCAAATATATGATCTTATAATTGTAGGATTTTAAAACTAGAATGGATCTTGGAGATATTCTAGTCCAAACTCCAAATTTTGCAGATGAAAATATTTAAGGCACAGAGAAGTCTTACAATTGCCTGATAACTTATCCTTAGGTAGCCCAGAAGAACTCATTACATCTTCTGGTGTCAGCATAGGACTTTCTGAATGAATGGCTTTTGGCACAAAAGCCAGGAGGACAATGTGGAATCTGTCCACTTCACAGGCTTTATCATTTGGTAAGAAGAGAAAAGCAACAAGATCAGGCAGAGTCAACTGCTCCTTCACTGCCTCTTTTAGAGGTAAGTAAATTGCCTTTGCAAGGCATGACCCAAGAGCTGACAATAACCTTTTTCTATAGGCTTTATCTGGAAGGCTGAAGTATGTCAAAAACCCAAAACCAAACCAGAATGAAAAACCCTGAGCTTCACATTAACACCACAACCAGAACTCAGCTTTGAAAATTGTCCAAAAGAAGGCCTTTTTAGTATTTCTGGTACCTAACTCCACTGGAAAATTCTTAAAAGTTGATTTTACATGTAGGGTCTTCATTTCTACTTTTTAACTTCTTTTTCATCTCCACTTCTCTTTCTCTTTTCAATAATACACCTCTACTATTCCAGATTGATAAACCAGAGGCAAGTGAGAAGTTCTGAATTAAAGCAGATGGCTGAGAACAGTTTTTCAAAATGATTCCATGGGCCATTAATAAGTGTTATCTGAAAAAAAATTAAGTGCTTGGAAAAAAACCACTGTATTAATTAAATTTAAATCTGATTTTTTTCACTAAAATACTGATTAGTGCCTTTTATATGCTAATATCCATTGTGAATCTTTTGGGAGAGTTATGTAGAATAAAATTTTCAGCAGTTTTCCAACTTATTTAATTTTTTCCCCACAAATCCTACTTTAGTAGCAGTGTACTAGAGCACAGGTAACCAAAAAGCAGTGTAACTGCGTCTTGCAAACTCCTCAATTACATTAAATCCTGTAAGAGAGAAAAATGACAACCATTTATTCCTTGAATGAATTCTTTTTCTTGGCTTCTTCAATGGCTGGTCCCTACACAGGTACAATCAGGGTATGGTTCTTGCCCAAAATGCAAAGCAGGCATGTAATATGGATAAGTTTTTTCCTAAGCATGGAACTATATAACATAATGATGAAGCTGGAAGAGGCCATGGAAAGACTGTGTTACTCCTAATGATCAATTGACCTCGTCTACTTGAATGCCTTACTGACACTTTAAGTTCAGCTTGACTCTGATTTTATCTTCCCCACTTCCTCCCCAAGTCTCTGTGTCTTTTGTGTTGTGCCTCTGTGAATGCCTTCATCACCCATCCTACTTATCCTTAACTCTTTTCTTCCATTCATACCACAGAGCTCACTAGCTAAATCATCCTCATTTTCACAGTCTGCATGTTATCCCCTTTTATGTTTTCTCACTTGCTCCATTTAGCTTGTGTTCTACCCACCTTCTAACTGCTCACTCTCTCTACTCTACCCATGCTCCAGCCTGCATCTATTATTACCTAAAATGCAGATCTGATCAAGTTACTCTATTGCTAAACATCATTATCCAGCACCCCATTGTTCACAAGTTGAAGTTCTCCATAACCCAGTTCAAAGGTTTCTTGTAAGTGAGTTCTTGCCCCCACTATAAGCTTCATCTCCTGTCAATCCCACCCTACATGCTAAAGTTACCCATACTATTTTTACCTCCAAATCTTTTCTCCTCATCTTCTTGTCTCTCCCCACAAAGACCTTGAGTCCAAGCCAAATATTCATGCTCTGTCTCTTTACCATAATTCAAAATATGAATTAAAGATAAAAATAAAAGGTTTGATAAGGATTTTTGTTCTCTTTTCAGATGATGTTTGCATTGCATAATATGCTTAATACTTTAATTCAAAAGAATAAATAATAAGTACAATTCAGCATGTTGTGGACACCCATGGAAAAGAACTGCAGAGATCGTTGGTGATTGATCAAATTATACCTCACAGGTAATCATCACTCTACAGTTTGACTGGGCTTGACCAACAAAATTGCCACTGTCTGGAGGCTAACCCTTCCTTATAAGGCAGCATATGTAGTGTAAAGGACATAGGATATAACTTGCCAATGAAGTTTTAGTGTCTGTTTCTTCATTCACTGAAGGAGCCATTGGGAAAATATTTCACTTTTCTGAACCTCATTTTTTAACAAATCTTTAAGACAATATCTCCTTCCCTAGGTTGTTATGCAAATAAAATGAAACTAAGTATGTGATCAGGAAATGGGGTCTTACAGAAGTAATCAAGCTAAGATGAGGTCATTAGAGCAGGCCCTAATCCAATAGGGCTACTTATAAGAAAAGGAGAAGGCAGAAACATACAAGAGAATGCTATTTGAAAAAGGAGGCAGAGATCAAAGTGATGTGTCTACAAGCCAAGGCACACCAAGGATTGTCAGCCATCACCAGACACTAGGAGAGACATAGAACAGATTCTCCCTCAGAGTCCTCAGAAGGAACCAACTCTTTTGACACCTTGATTTTAGACTTTTGTCCTCCAGAACTGTGAGATAATATATTTCTATTATTTTAGGATACCCCAGTTGGTGGTAGTATGTTATAAAAGCCATGGGAAACTAATACACAATAGGTATGAATTTTAGCTCCATCACTTACTAGCTCTATGAATTGGGGTAAAAATTATTTGAACTCTTCCCCTGACATTTGAGGGACACTTACCTTTCTGTGATTGTTTCTCTGAGGCCACTTGCCACCCCTTTGACCACAGTGCTGGCTTTGGGGGTCAGCACCACCTGAGATATGAAAAATGAGCCCTTCTTTCTTCTCTCAGTGATAGATGCCTGAAGAAACTGGATCAGTTTCTCAGGGTCTGTGGTGTTGGCCCAGGGTGCCGGCATCATCTGCCCAGGCCAGAGAAAGGGCACTTCCAGAGCCACTGGACTATGGTAGAAGACCAGCACTTGATAGTCCTTCTCCCACAGGTACTTCAAACTAACTTCCTGGGCAAAAATCGCTGGGCACATTTTGTTTCCATAGATGTCTTTCAGCATCTGGACTAGTTTTTCGTGATGATATTTCTGCATCCCATAAAAGTGGTTGAAGTCCAAGAATATGACCTCCTTATGGTGATCTGTGAGGAATGCATTGATCTCCTCAAGGCCTTCATTGACTTTGGCACTGAACAAACCATGAGCAAAGTAGAGTTCGTTGTCGGGGTCTCTGGGCTTGGTGGAAATTCGAAGATCAAAATAACGAATTCCAGCTCCTAGCTGACCAGTAAAGTTCATTGTCTGAGTGGCTAACCATTTCCTCATGAGCTTTTTGGCCACGGTTCCAAACACAGAGACAAAATTCTGGACAGTTTCTGGCTGTTCAGGACCTACAGGAGAGGCTTCATCAATGTAGAAGCTGAAGGAATCGTGAGATCCTAGAAGAATAACAAGGCAGAATGTGGTTAATTTCCAGTTCTCTGTCCCTCCCAACTTCTCTCCCTCTTTCAATATCCATATCTTTCCCTCGAATGAGCCAAAGAAAAATACTAAGCAATATTTATCAAATTAATTTTCACGTGTTAAGAGGATCCTTTTTGTAACCTAGCATAAGACAGAGAATACTTCAACAGATCTAATTCACAATAAAATAGTAAGGGAATTTCCTTCTAATCAATATATTTAAATTCAAAACATCATTGACTTCTGTGAACCATGAATTTAATGCATTCACTAAGGTTTTCATATAGATGACACAAGTAATCATCCATAAAGTGGGATTTATGGGAACTCACCAGTTCCCAAATACTTTGCATATGATCTTACCCCTTCCCTTCATTTTGGGTTGATTTTTAGCCTACAAGGCTATAGTAACTAAAACATCATGGTACTGGCACAAGAACGGAGACATAGACCAATAGAACAGAACTGAGAACCCAGATATAAAACCATCCTCATATAGCTATCTAATCTTTGACAAAGCATAAAAAATCATACACTGGGGAAAAGAAACCTTATTTTGTAGGATTCTTATTAATATAAGGGACAAGCAAAATCATATTCATGAGAGTCCCATAAAAGGATTATAGAACTTAAATCACTGTTATTTTCTTATGGTGATATAATGAGTCACAAACATCTTTTCACCTGAGGCTAAGAAAACATTACCTAGGCAAATGTACATTGGGATGGCTGTGCAAGCTTATATGAGGGAGCGCAGAGAGATAAATTATTTAAGTTGTAGGATTTAATTTGTAAATATTTATTAAAAATCAGAGTCTTATCTATCATTGGCCTAATATTTCACAATTGTAGAAAAATAAAAATTGCCCCATTCCTTCTTGCTTTAAACAGTATCTAAAGATTTATATTCTGTCATGTTAATAAAATTGATATGAGATATATACTAAGTACTAACTCACCTCCATTGAATATATTTTCAGTATTATTTATAAAAGCTTTTTTGAAAATAACTTCCAGTTGGTCTCTCAGTTTATCCATAATTCCATTTCAAATTCTACAAAATTATGGATTTAATAAACATCAAAGAAAATGTATCGAGTCAATTTTATCTGTGAACCTTCAGACCAAAACAGTCCAGTGCTCTGAGGTTTGACAAGCTCATGAATGTCCAATATCCATATCCTGACCTTGGAATTCAGGCTCTGACTCAGTCAAAATAAGAACCGCTTTTCTCCTTGCTTTAACAGAGCACTAAGCTTGTTCATGACAACATTATGTGTAATATATCATGTTTCCTTCTTCTTGCCTATTCTAATCCTGTTATTTGGCGCAGTGCTTTCCAGTAACAGGTTTCTACATATTTATTACCTTGGTGCCCTTTATGATAATAGGTCCAACACCATGGTAGTGGGGAAGCATATAGATCTTCCATTTATGAACCAAAAGAAAGCTGCTGGGGGAGGATCTCAAAGGGTAGATTTATTTTCTGAGGTCATTTTCTAGGGTGGAGGAAAGGCAGGTGGCACTTTACAGGGGAAGAGATGGAGTTCTGGAGTAAAGCTTATACTCCTGTCTTCCCTTATAAAGTTCATCGTCTTTTTTATGACTCACATGCATTTCTTCCCTTGTGAAATAGCCTTTTTTCACTCACAATCATCTTTCCTGAAGCTACTGTCATCAAGTAGTAATTGTTATTAGATGTTGTTATTTAATACTAACACTTGTCATGTTCATTGAATTTCTTTCTGTCTTTATATCTTGCTCTACACCTGCAATGTAAATGTGTATAAATGTGTATACTATGTATACACACTTGATTTTAAACTAGATTATAAGCTTCCTAAAGGGGGAAAAATACCTATGACTTATAATTCCCTGTGCCCACTACTGTATCTAGCTGTCTTAATACAAAAATACTTGATTCAAATCAATGTGTCACATGGTTCAAATGATTATGTTACAAAAGTGAAATAACTACAACCGTCAATAATCATTTTTGCAGATTAGGCCATCATTGGCTCTCTACTTCTTTACCATTTCCAATCTAGTTCTCAGATAAGGCTACAAAGTCTTCCCAGACTTTGGTTCCATCTTTAACCCACTGAAACGAGGCTATCACTATTGCAACTTATATAAGACTTCACTGAAATATCATTGATGACTACTAAAGCAAACCTACCAGTCACTTTCATGACTTCATTCCTAAATCCTACCATGGACCTTAGTAGGCAGTAAGTTCATGCTGTTGAATAAACAAATAAGTGAACCCTGCTCAGCTTTTCGGGAACATTTGACATCTCTGTACTTCCTTCTGGAAACACTCTCCTCCTTTGGCTTTTTGGACATGGCTCTTTCCTAGTTTTTCTACTTTCTCTGTGATTGTCCCTCCTCAGTCTACTGCACCGCCTCCTGTTGCTTTTCCAATTCCTAAATGAAGGTATTATCTAAAGCTCTATTCAAGACCTTGACTTACTTTATACTTTTCTCTTGGGTGATAGCATCCATTTCTTTAGCCTCTTTTGCCTTTATATATGCACCAAAAATTGATACCATCTAATTTGACCTGCATTTCAGAATTCCTGTGTACCTACCACACACTAAATTTTATTGCTCCATAGGAATCTTAAACTTCAATGTCCCAGACAGAACTTAGTATCTTCTCCTTCAAATCAGCTCCTTCTCATGTGTCCACTACCATTTAATCATCTCATTATCCTTCTATCTCATCCTTGGGTTCATTTCCCAATTTGCCTCTCAAACCTCACATTCAGTCAGTCTTCAAGTTGTACCATGTCAAGTTATATACTGTGTAGAGATATGAATCCTCTTTCTTCAAATCCTCTCTCAGATCTGTTATGTTCTTTTCCATTCTATTGTCAGTGGTTGGATTTCTTATGGGGACTACTGAGATAGCTTTCAGGTACTGCTTTGATTCAAACCTCCACAGTCTTCCCTTCATAACAGCTGCCATCATTCAACCCTCCTCTATAGGCATTATCCTGCCTTGGCCTCTAGAATGGATTTAATCTTAGAAAAAAGATATATAAAATCTTCCAGCAATACACTGGCATTCATTAACAAGTTCCTCTTGCTTTCTGTCCTATTTTCACTAATAGGACTTTTGACTTTGTGATTTATTTAGTATTCAACTCCTCTAAAGGAACCATTTGCTTCTTTAGCCCCTTACCACCTTCCTACAGAAGACTAAAATCCCATCCCTAAATGCTAGCCTGGTAGCTGCAGCCTGGTCATCTTCTGAGTTTATCTGCCTGTCAACATTCCTTTAATATCACTGTCTCCAGAGTACTAATTAGCTAGCTCGATTCCCTGCCACCTTCTAGTATTGCCCTAAACATAGCCCCTTGTGTGGACTCTGGTCATGAGAGGCTACAAATTGACTGATGGACTCTGACCTCAGCACATGGACCCCTCTGCAAGTGGATTATACTGCCTCATTCCTGATATTACTTAAAACAAATAACTAAAATCACCTTTTGGTTTCCAACTGTAATGGAGAAGAAAAAATACATAGATTATGAAAACAATATTGATTCTGAAATCACTTTTACTTGGTTTGTAAGGCAATCATTTCTTTCTAATTTTGACTACATGATGCTTGATCTGACAGAAAAAAAACTTTCAAAATTAAATCATTTGATTCTTACCCAACAGCCTAAAATTAATCTCATTAATTCTTGCTTGCCCCGTTGGTTAAACTCATCAGTTATTTCGAATTTTTGGAGAAAAAAAACCACCAGGATCACTCCTTATTCTTGGCACATAATCTTACCACAATCCTTTAGAATGTGATTGTGTCTTTGTGGACAATACAAAAGATTTTGTGTCAACAGAGATAATGCACAATATGTATCACAAACTGAAACACTTCTAGAACTGAACAGATAATTGAAAACTATACACTTATAACTTAACATGTATATTTTCACTTGATATATTAATAATAAATGTATAGGAATACATTTTTTGAATGTTAAATTAAACCTGCATATCTCATGGAACACTGAGATTAATCCTTTTGTAAAGGAAAAATCAATGTAGTCATTCTGTGATTTCTAGCTGAGTAAATCTGTCTTTCATATTGTGTAAAGGGTCTTCCCCCAGCACATCTAAGATACAGGAAACTAATGTAAAAGGGGGTTAGTTTATTTAAGTCTTTTGATTCAGGATTCCATATATCAAATTTGAGAATCAAATCATATTGATAACTTCCAGAAGTAGAGAAGCCCAATATGTGTCACAATTTCTATAAACCTGCTGGGTCACAGAGAGATGGCTGATGAGCTGACAGTGAATTGTTTAAGAGCAACAGTATTCCAGTCGAAGGGCAGAAAAGAGAGCCTGCTCCAATTGCCACCCTTGCTGAAATTATTAAGTCGCTTTTTCACATGAACTTCTTTTTAAAGATTATCAATAGCATTGCCAAAAAATAATTATAAGAGATCCAGGTATCATCAATGCTTTTGTTTCAAGGACCACACTTTGAATAGTGAGATATTAAGGTATTAATAATATAGTCATCTTTTTGCTCATATGTCACCGATTACATGGCCTTTTCTCCTGAGTCCTGAGATTTCTGTGCTTCCCCACTCTGTCTCTATCCTTTCAGACACACACACACACACACACACACACACATGAACACACACACACATTGATGCACATAGTTCTGCTTATGTGATCTGAGTTATGGTTATATGAGGACATTCTAAGTTTAGGGAGAGAGATGTCATAACACCTGTGTTGTGGGTTATTGGTTGAATACTTTGCTATGTCACATAAAAATGTCTAAACTGATCTTTCTTTTAATAAAAAGGTTGATAAAACATTTACTAATGAGTTTTACAATAAACATTTAATTTGATACATTTTCTGAGGTCATTTATTTATTAATGCTCATAGAACTATGGCAGTCAATCTGTACTTCTTAATTAATAAGCCAAACACAAGTCCATGGCTGTAAGAGTAAGGTGTAGCATTTCGGAGCACAAGTAAATCTGATCCTCTTATCCTTGAGGCCACCAAGCTGCACTATCTTTTGAATGCCTGCATTTCCACATTTATAATAATCACCCCTCCAGATGCAGTGAGTCAGGGAGAAGGATGAAACAAGGATGACTAACCAACAGGAAAGATGGGGGAGGGAAGTGTCCAGGCAAGCAATGTGGCGAAGGTAAGGAAGAGAAATGGCGTATTTTATTAGCAATATTGGTCTTGGCTATTTTAGCAGAGCCCAGAGAATTCAAAAGGGACATGTCTATTGGCAAGTAATTAGGAAGAGAGCCAGGAGAAAACCTGGTTCCTTGTGGCATTTCTGTTTTTCCTCATTCTTCCAAGGGCCTGGACAGCTCAAGGAGGACAAGATAGTCTTCACTTAAAAGACATATGTGCTTTATTTATGAGAAAATATACGAAAATCGGTTTCTCACAGAAAACTGTCCGGTTCTTTCCTCATTCACTGCCCCCAAAATGTGCCACGAAGTTGGAAAGGCTGGACGCTCAGGATCGTAAGGTCATTGGATCCTTGGTCATTGGATCCGAGGTCAAATGGATCACTGTCCTGTTGCTGGCTGAGCTCCAGCCACATCAGGCTTCTTCGTGCTTAGTGAACACACTAAGCTCATTCCAGCTTAGTCCTTGCACTTGATAATCCCGCTGCCTGCAATATTCTACCCCTGGTTGTGTGCACAGCCAGCACTTTTTCATTCAAGTCTCAGCTTAAATGTCATCTTCTTAGATATATCTTCCTATGTCTAAAGTATCTGCCTCATCCAACCCTCCCCTGCTGCCTGTCAGTCTCTATCACATGACCTAGTTGTATTTTCTTCACAGCATTTATCACTACATGTTTCATTTTATTTGGTTGCTTATTTGCTTATTGTCTTCTCCCCCCACCAACATTTAAATTCCATGAGAACAAGAATAGAATCTGTCTTACTCACTGTTGTCTCCCCCCAAAAAAGGCACAGCAATTGGCACATAAATGATGCTCAATAAATATTTTCTGTAGGAAATAATATTTTTCCTTCTCTCTAATCTCAATAGCTTTATCTGTAATGGGATTGATAATACTATCTACTTATAAAGATTATAAAATGAGTGACAAGCAATAAACATGGATCACATAGAAAATACTCAATAAATGTTACCTTTTATTATCACTATGAATTATAATTTCTACATTATTAATACTGAGTACTAAATGTCTGGCACATAGTAGGTTCTCACCAAATATTAGCTGAATGAATGGAAGAGTGGATAAGAATTGCACTGAAAGGTTGCAAATGCTGTGGCTGTCATAATCTCTTAGAAATACTCAAAGAAAATATTGCACGGTCTTCAGGATATTTTAGATATATAAATGTTTTCTAAAGCCTTTTCCCTTTTTGATTCCCTGGACTGTGAGTTTCTTTTGCTGTTCTGGATGCAGCACTGCTAAGCCCTGCCAGTTCTGGAAGGCACTGTTCCTCATGCACGTGCCATGCCAGATTCTTACTGCGAGTGTATGTTCCTCAATATCTGGGGCCATGACCAAGAGCTTTCCCTCTACCCAGGCCACTTACGGTTATAGGGCAGCTTACTCTATGACCATCTCTTCCCCCTATAGACTTGTCCTTGTGACAGGTACCTAAAATTGAGCGATGGCAGCAGCCCTTGAAAGAGACGCAGAGGAGAGTCAGTGTCATATACAGGTAACACGAGCGTAAGGAAAGGAAGGAAATCTGGGAAGGGAGATGTGGTTGCCGCACAATCAGTTCAGTCTTCCTCATACCTCTGTGGGAACTGATTATTTAAGACACTGATATCTTTTTAATGCTATCTCACCCCTGTGGTTTCCCCACTGGAACCGCCTGGTAGTGGCAGACCCTGGAGTCTGGAGCAGCCTTGAATATCTGTAACCATAGGAGCAGCTCTGGTTACCTGAGCAGACAGAATGAATAGCCCAGGGAAAAGGCAGGGGCAGATTAGATGAAACTAAATCATATCACTAAAACCAACTATTCCAAAAGAAAATAACTCTATTTTGTTTTCTCTCTAAGAGGAAAACAAATATGAAACATGGCAAATAAACAGTCCAATTATTAAATTCTCTTAGATTTGAGAGCCAAGAAGGCCTCTGAAGTCTATTTACCTTTGTTCTTGCATATCTGGCACTATTTGTTTTGCTTTCATGAATAATGAAAATCTGAAATACCACAACATTACTCTTAATCATGTTTGTGCGACAGAAAGAACATCTTGAAATACAAGCCTTTGATTCTATGATGCCCTCACAAAAAAACCACTTCTTGTCAACAGCTGGATCTTGCCTTATCACAGAAGTGTGTGAGGCTTTGGGATTATATCTTTGCTCTTCCTTCCAATCTCCCTTGTCTTCCTCCAGCCTTGGGAACTGAGATCCAGATAAGTAGAGAACAATATATTTCTTCTTGCCCCCCAATCTCACAGCAGAGCAGGGATGATAAGCAAGGTCTGTAGCATTGGTGCACATATACGGACTGGTTCCTAAAAACTAGAATGTAGGTACCACAATTGGACCTATAAGACGATTCAGAATAATATCACCTTGATGCTACATGATATTTTGCCTCATAAATCTTACAAGGCATATAAACATTCCTAAACTACTCACCCTAATGTGTATATTTTTTATAAAGTACTATTTTTGCAATAGTGTTGGTTATATAGAGTATTAATCATGGATTATATAGATATATAAAATGCATTAAATTATATCAATGTTTTTCCATAGTATTGCATAGTCTTCAAACATTGCTTAAATGATTGCAATATGCTACATACACTAATAAACACTTTCAAAATCCCTCTATTAGTATGAATTTCTGAATTTTCTTTTATATAAATTATATCGAAATGAACCTCTTCCTATTTTTTTAGAAGAGGTTCTCAGAAATTCAGTAGTCCAATTTGTCAGGCAGCGACTCACTCTTTTTCTCTTCCTCTACTTTACTCCTTCTTCGTGTCTCCTCTCAGAGTTGTGTGACTACCTTGCGAGATGTGAAGGACACTAGAATCTGACTGTGGAAATCATGGAAACTGCTAGTGGGAAAATTACAGTGGCAGTGGGCTCCTTTGCCACTCACTCTCGTTAATGACCCTCTTCTAGTCGCACACCTTTTACAGTCGGCCCACCCTGGAGCACAGCATTTCTTGCTTCAGTCTTGATGCCTCACATCTCCACTATATTATCTTCTGTTTTGCCAGTCCCTACTTTTTATGTCTGGTCACTCAAGATCTTATCTCAGAGATCTCTCCAATGTCAAAAGGTCTTGATATTATCTGGACTTGGTGACACACCATTTAGAGCACATACAGATACAAGCACATCTCTAACAATTGTTTTACTTCTTAAGGAAAGTTTTTTAAAGCCCTTGTTATCATACCATATTATTTGTGTTATCTTCTGGTAGGAACTGTTTAGACTAGATTTAAATCGTGGTCAAATATACACTGCATATTCTTTCTTACTTTTGGTCTCTTTAGGAAAATAGAAATAATACATATTGGAATGATCCCCCATGAAAACAAGTCATTTTCTAATGATCCCAGGTTAAGATGAAAAGAAAAGAAAAGGAAACAAAATAGTAATAAATAGTAATAAACCCTATCGTTTATTGTATTACACTTATTAGAATTTATGTTTAATTTGGGAATTAACACTTGATCATACAAGATTGTAGATAATTTTTAAACTGTCTAGTTACAAATTATTTATTTTTATACAAGCCAAACAAATAATTTGTAAGTGAATGATCCCAAGATTAGATCATGATAGCCACAAATTCTGTAAAACATATATTTAATAGAAGGGATTACTGTAAGCTGGTTCAATTTCAGTGTCAGACCTGGCAAAGCAAGAAGAAATATTAGGACCGTTTTGTTTTTGCACTGAACTTGGAAGAGTCAATTTAAGTCAAATGAGCAAATATGTGTTGAACACCTGCAATGTGAAAGGAAACATACTAAACACTATGAGAGATGTAAAAACAAATAAGCCAATCTCTGGCCCCAATAAACTCAAACCCAAAAACACTTTTGAATGTTTTCAAAAAAATGATCTCTGTTTATAAGAAACTTTAAATGAAATGTTCTGGCAAATCCTGCCAAAGAGACTGTTCTTTCACTTTTCTCCTGTTAATTTCTAACACTTAATATACTTGAATTGCAGTATATTTGGATTAGCTACTAATATATTATCTTTTTGGTCATAAAAGCTTATCTATTTTATCATTGCTTTAGGCAATGGTCAACATGCTTATGAGGTGGGGAAAACATTTTCAAAATCCCCATTTGAGCAGTCTTTGATTCTCAGTACAATGAAGAATGTCTAATTTCTGTACTTTACAATATGATGAACTAGATTTTTTTTTAAAAAAAGACTCCTGTTACAGGAGAAATACATGTAAATATAATTTTTAGATATTGTATTTTAAAAATTGCACAGATGAGCCGGTAAGAAAATGAAGAAAATCATCAAGGGTCAAAACCAAACCAAAGAGCAGATGGAATCCAGCAAAGTTAGCCATCCCTGAAGCTTTGGATGTTCTTAGGACATTTAACAATACAAATACCTAGGACTTTGAGTTTTTACAGATACACAGAAGAAAGGCTTGGTGCTGATCAGTATTCACATAAAGCTAAGACATTCAACGTATGCTATTCTATAACCCAATGGAAGTGAGACTTCTCTACCACAAAGAAAGTCAACAAGGCAATTTTTCTGTCTTGACCTTGGCTCTAGATTGGGGTGGGTGGGGGGAAAGAGGCAGTAGTTATTATCTTTGATGGAAAAAGAGAAGTATACAACTGGGGATGAATACACTGTGGACTTTAATTATATTTGGAATATTTTATTTCTTAAACTTTATGGTGGATATAAAGTAATTATTATATTATTCATATATCATTATATATGTTTCTAATACCTCTGAATCAAAAAAAAAAATCCTGTAGCAAATACAATAGTCGCCCCTTATCTGCAGTTTTGCTTTCTATGGTTTCAGTTACCCATGATCAACTGCAGTCCAAAAATACTAAATGGAAAATTCCAGAAATGAACAATTCAGAAGTTTTAAATTGCAAAAACCATTCTGAGTAGCGTGATGAAATCTACTGCCATCCTGGCAGGGACAGGAGTCATCCCTTTGTCTAGTGTATTCACACTGTCTACAGTACCCACCCATTAGTCACTTCGTAACCATTTCAGTGATCAAATTGACTGTCTGAGTATCAGAGTTCTTATTTTCAAGTAACCCTTATTTCACATAATAATGGTCCCAAAGTGCAAGAATAGTGATGCTGCTATATTGTTATAATTGTTCCATTTTATTACTAATTTTTGTTGTTAATCTCTTACTGTGTCTAATTTATAAATTAAACTTTATCATATATATATATATATATATATATATGAAAAAACAGCATATATAGGGTTTGGTCTTATCTGTGGTTTAAAGCATCCACTGGGGATCTTGGAATGTACCCTCTGTAGATAAGGGGGTACTAATGTAAAGTAAAAGATCATTTTCAGATTAAAAAACATTTAAGGTACAGCTAATTAATGAAAGGTAAGATTAGAATTCCAGCCTCTCAACTCCTAATCCCCTATTCTTTCTACCTTTTTTTAAAAGAATGTTTTAATTCAAGAAATCTTAGAAATTTTATATTTTACTGTGGGACATGGCCGAGTGTAGTCTCAAGAGTAAATTATTTCCAGGAAATCTAGTCTGAAATTGGCAAATAGTGTGTGGGCTCTTTGGAATAGATCCAAGACAGGCCATTCGCTTTGATACAGCCTTGAATACAACATTTATCCTGGATCTAGATTAGAAAACCCATCAATAAATGGTTCTTTGGTGTTGGAATGGAATTTTTCAGCAGATGCATTTCCTCTGATCGTTCAATTCACACTGACCTTGCTCATTTCTGAATTCTTAAAGTATTTATGCATCCTAATCCCTCAGATACATACTTCATTCTACATTTCTTATTTATATAGAGTTTATCTTCAATGAGGCTCAAAGCTCCCAAAGAAGAGATTTATTTTGTAGTCCTTACATTGCAAAGCAAATTTAGAGTGGGAAGGGATATTTTCTGTTCAAAACTTTTTATATTCCTTTTGAGATAACCGATCCTATGAAGTGACTTGCCCCAAATCACACAGTGTGTCTGTTAGGTGTTAGCAGAAAACAGCTGACACAAACCAATTAGGATAATTCAAGGAGAGTTTATTTCCAATAGGACCATGTGGATGGGGTGTAGGGAAACCACATATTATAATGTAGTGTCTCGAGGCTAGTAACAGTTGAATTGTTACCATTCCTAGGCAGCAAAGGATAAAAGTAAGGAGTGTTACCAGAAACTGAAAAGAGAGGGCTATTATGAAGGTGCCTTGAGAGGAACAAGGACCCTCAGCACAGGAACTCAGTCATTCCTAAGTAAGTTCAAAGAGAGGGATTGGGAGGAATAAACACCTTGACCACACTTTTCCATATCTACTTGGGGTATTTCCCTTGGGCGAACCCAATTCTAAGCTTGAGAATAAAGAAGCCTATAATGAATCCCATAATAGCCTTCCGGAGCCAAGGACAAGGTGAAAAAGGGTAGAGAGATCTAGAGGGAAAAAGAGAAGATATCTAGGACATATATAATAGCTTTGGCTGGAATAGAGATCTCCTAACTCCAAGTTCACTTTCAACCAGGAAATAACTCTCATACTCATAACTCTCAAAAAATGCCTAAAGAATTGAGTTGGGTTTAACTAAATGAAAGCTCCCAAATAAGAAGGAAGGTCTGGCTCGGCACCTAATGTTGAGTCAGGGATCAGTAGGCAAGTCTTAGACCATCTCCTACTTTCAACATCGGAATCATATCCAAGAGCTGTTCTAACAAGCAGATGGGAAACCAGTATAGTACCCCAGGCCAAGTGAGTGGAATGTTCCAAACAACCAGATCCAGTCAGCATCCTCTTTTACTAAACAGTGACACAAGCCAGCATATGGAAGGCCGGACGCTGTGTGAAGTGTAGGATCATAGCCAAAGACAGATCTGGTCTGGTTTAAAAGAAACATGCTAGTTTTCAGAATTTCTCTCTTTCTGTGAGAGAAGAGAGTTGGCAGGTTGAAAAAGTTCAAGAACCATCATGTCCTTTTGTCCTTGCCTATAATCACTGCCTTAGTCAGATGTGGAACTAAACTTCGGAAGATGGGAGCAGATTGAAACCTCTTTGTGAGATTGAAGGCAGCTCTCCTAACCTTCCCTTGTAGCAGAGACTCAGAGTATAAAAGATGAGGAATTCACCTCTTGTGCAGGTGAAAAGCTTGCAAGCAGGAGTGAGATACTAATTAATCCAGTATGAAAACAGATGCTTCCCAGGACCAATCCTCAGCTTGAGAACACTGATATTCATGGATTGTGACAAGAACAATGCTGGGGACATTTCAAGTTGATCTAGTAGATGTTTCTCTTTTCTTCTTTTCAAATCTGTGGCTAACAACAACGTGCCTATTATTTCTCTGTAGATATCTTTTGCTGGGCTAATATGATGATAAAATGAAATAGTGAAATAGCAGTAAATTGTAGGGCTTTCTACAATGACAATTATTACTACTCATTGTGGGCTACTTAAGGGTCTCATGAAGGAATTTCTATTACTCAGGGTGGCCACTATCCTGGAGGATGGTGTCATTGCTGAAGCCTGCACTACAAAGAGAGTTTCCCCACTGCTGTTGAGTAGATAAGGTGGTAGAACATGTCTTCCCAAGGAGCCCCAGCTGATTTCTGGGTCAGCTTCCTTCTTCCCACCCCAGAAACTGGAAGCCAGAGCAAATGAGAACACTTGACTAAGTATCAAAAAGGGCATGAGGGGCAGTTTGGTCAAACTGTGAAAAAAGCACTCCTTTGCCTCTTGTTCTATTCAGCAAGACAAGAAGATAGAGCCTGTGACTGAAAAATCAAGAGAGGGCAATCAGGCCTCTAAGGGATCCTTGGAGAAATCCCAAAGGAGAAAAAAAAATCCCAGAATAGAATAACATATTAATATTAACTACTCTCTGATTAGTAGCTAATTGTTGCAAATGAGTTTACCGACCTTTTTCCTGACGATTAGGAAAGTGCTGCCATCACAGAGCTGTCAAGCCATGGCATAGGTTTGTGTGACACAAATCTGTGATGACAGGACTTTTCCAAGGAGCCAGGATGCTCAGACAGGGTGACAAAGGAGACCCCAGGAGGGTAGCCAGGGACACTTGCTTACTGTGGGGCCTGATCTTGTGCATATGTTGATTGGCCAAGCAGATTGAGGAGGTCTCAGTACATTTCTAGAACATCAATTTTATCTAATATTTGAAGGAGGAAGAAATTTTCATTTAAAACATACTTTCATATATATACACACACACATTAAGGAAAAAAGGGAAAAAATGATTTTACTTTTATTTTTAAGGTAAAATACATGACTTCAAAGATTTTTCTCCTTTGTGGCAAGCTACTTGGAATAACACACAGACCCACACACCCCGAGGCCTGCTCTTCATATACAGCCATCATAAGTACTTGGGTGGAAAATTCTAAGGAATTCTGGAGATGTACAGGTCTTTGTGGAAGCACAGGGATAGAAAGTAGATAGGACCCTTAAAGACTTTTACAAACTTAAAGACTGAAGACAAAAAAATATGTAACAGTGATATTAATTTTTTTGGTAAATTTTACTTAATATTTATCACATGTACAGCAATATCCTAGATACTATGCCAAATTTAAAGCTGAATAGTACATAACTCACTTGCAAGTCTTCTAGTTTGTGCACTAACCAGATGAAGGGTTCCATAGTGGAAGTGATATGGCTTCTCTCTTCTCTCTCTTCTTCCTGCTACACCATTTCTCCATGCCTTCTACCCCAGATACCAGCTAAAAACAAATTCACTCATAAGTTTCCTAATTGTTCGTTATTCCAACAGTGATGTTGAATCATTCATCATTTTTTGGAAGAATACGACCCCAATATGTTTTGTCATTTCCTATGTTGTACAATGAAATGATGAGCCATTATGCCCCAAAAGGTTGCATTGTTCATCAGAAAAGGCACCTTGTAAATGAAGGCACTGGGAGTCAGAAGAGAGGGCAAGACTGGGCAGTAGGCAATTAAGAGTCCTGTGTTCTACCATCTTGGAGGGTGATTGAGGCCACAGCTCTTGATTGGTAGATAGTGGGTTTTACTTTATGTTATTATTAGATACCTCTTCTCATTCCATAGATTGTAAACATAAAAGCTAGAAGTTTGGCTGAGATGGGGTTGGGGAGGAGAGGCAATCATTTTAAGGGAAAATGCCTTCTACTGGGGTTTCCAGAGAGAAAACAGGACACTGTACCAGCAGCAAGAGGGTCCTTTTCTTCCCAAGACTGTTCAAGATTTTATAGCCACAAATTTCCCCTGAATCAAAGCTTCCTACCATCAGTGACTCCAGAGTTTCATGATAATAAAAAAGACCTAACAAAAATACTGTATAGTGCCTTCATTATTTAGAATAATTTCCTGGTAATATTTAAAATCAAAGTGCTAAGTGGAAGTCTCAAAAGTTTCCTAGCATATGATATTTTCTTTCCAATAGAAGACAATATACTTATGGCAAATCAGGCAAATCTCCACGCGATCTCCATATTTTCCCAAAACTCCAACTATGTCTTGGAGTTTTGGGAAAACAGAAGATAGAATTTCTGTTCCATGTTTGCTACGAAGCAATTAAAAAACTGCTAAGATTGTTCCCCCAGAGATTGCAAGGCAAAATATTACTTCTTAGAATTATATAATCCTATTATCAAGTGAATCAGTCCACATTCACAGCCATACTGAAGAGAATGACATGGATTTTAGAATTGTATTGCCCAGTTCCACTACTTCTTATGCGACAACAGGTCAAATTACTTAATCTCCTTGTACCTGAGTTTCTCCAGCTTTAAAATGGGGACAATACCATGTACCAATCTCATTCAATAGGCTGTTGTGAGAATTAAATGAGATAATATCTGGAAAGTACTTAGCACAGTGGTTAAGTGCCAAATAATTAATTAGTATCAGTATAATTATTGTCAGAAAATTGTTTCTCTGACCTTTCATACAAATATCTTTAGTAGCTAAATAATTCCATTTTAGAGGCACATGGTATTTCCTTTTTTCTCTTTCCCATAATTACTTACATCTTTTTCGTTAATTTTAATTCTGTCTAATGTGTTCTTGTTGCTATAATACACCTCAAATCTTCTCAAAAAGTATATGGAGTGTAAATTATAAATAAAAACAAAGACCATAATTGTACTTATATCAAGTATCTCATCTATGAGTTTTTAAATGGACTGCTTTTTATACATAATTCCCACCCACAGAATTAAAAAGAGCCTATGGACATAGATCACCTAGAGGATATAACAAAAGGGAACAAGAAAAAAAAACCTGCAATGTGTTGCTAAATTGGACTTATTTGAAATGAATCTATAATTTTGTGTCTGTTTAACTCTTCCTCAGTCCAGAAATACACATCTTTTAGAGTCATATGGCTAGTATGGAAAGCCTTGTCCAACCTAGGCAAAAAGCCAATGATCTATTGGAACAAATTCAGTGTTCCTCGTCCCTCTAAAACAGCCAACTTCAGATGGTACATGAAACAAGATTATGATAATCACATTTTCTTTTAGAAATGTACAGGTTAACAAGAAAAAAAAATGCAAAGAAGTTAATCTCTGGGTGGTGTCCACCTCCAAACCCTCTCCCCTTGTACTCAGAAAACAGGCTACATCTCTCAGACTGGGCTTCTGCCAAAACTGCCATGCTTAGCAATCTATATTAATTCCTTCTGCTTCTCTGTGGCAAGCAACACCTCCAATGCTTGGGGAGTGGATTTATCTTTACACAGCAGGATAATTGCAGACAATATGCCAGGACATGGAACACAGATACAAAATGACATTATTTCAGCATTTTTAGTCTTTCCTCTACCCTCTAATTTTGTCACATCACCTTTGCACTGTCTGCAATCTCTTGGTTATTGTCACTATGCTAACCCTTTCAGGCAACTTCTCTCTGCAATCATGTGGCCAAGTGACTCCAATATGTGAGGCTACAGATAATAAAATCCTACTATCTATTAATACACATGGATACCTTTCCCCTGTGTTCTCTGTGTTCTTTCAATGAAATCTTATACACAAAGTAGATACCAGATACCCTTCTACCCTCCCAAGGTGAAGAGAATGCCCTTCCAGGAACAATATCTGATCTCTAAAGCTCTAGAGAAGTTGTTTTCTGGTAATATAAAAAATGGGAAAATATGCTTAATATCAGGACTGTAAACACTAAGCCAGAGTGTATCTATTAAATTCTTCCCCACTTACATTTCTCTTTTATAAAATTTATTGTTGATCCCACATTGCCCAATCCTTAACTCCTTTTTAATTGTGTTCTGGACCATCTCTCTCTAACTAAAACATAAGGAATTTGAGGATAGGTGGGGTCCATGAATTATATTTCTTATAGCAGTCTATAGAGTATAGTAGTGTTAAATGTTTAGTAGACTCTTAAAAAATACTAGTTGGTAGAAGCTAGATGAATGGAAAGCTTAAATATATGCACATTTCCATTTCAGCTGATTTAAAAAAATATTCAGACTCAAGTCAACTCAGGTGTCCTAAAGAACTTTTTGTAAGCAGAAGAGTAGTGATAGCTCATGTCCTAGTTACCCACCAATAAAACAAGTTTAATATAATGACATGCATTTCTTCATATATGTACTATAATTCTCAAAATCACTCATAAAAGGATAAACGACATAGATTCTTCCAGATATATCTGTATATATATATTTCTTTCTAATGCATAAAAAGGGTATCAGCCTTGCTTTAAGAGTTACTTATATGTATTCATTTTAATATATGTATTGTATTTTTTATCCTTATTCTGTATGTTTATAGACAATAGAAAGTATATATTGTTGTTTAAAGGCTTTTGGAATTTTTCTGAATTATTCATCAACAGTCCAATTAATCAGCTTGATCTTTCCTATAAATAACTTCCCTATCCCTGACTGTTCTCTTACATGCACCTTCTCCATTTTATCAGTCCCAGAAATAGCTTTAAAATATGGCTGAAATCTCCTTGAGGAGCATGCTGTGGAAGTAAGAGTGTGTACTTAACAGCAACATGAACCAGGGTTTAATCTTAGCTTTGTCTTTTACTAGGGTTTGTGGTCTTGGGAGATTTATCAATCCCTGTCTTTGCATATCTGTCTCACCCTTCCTCTTTCCTTTCCTGGCCAAAATTGCCTTGGCTAATCTTGGAGTGTCACTCTTTCATGTGAATCTTATAATATATTAGACATCTATTAAAAGCTTAGTGCAATTTTTATTAGGATCGCATTAGTCGATAGAATAATTTGGGGATAATTGTCATCGTTATGACATTGACTCTTCCCACCTTCCAACATCATACTTCATTTCTTCAAATCTTCCTTTAAAGACCTTCAATAAAGCTTTACACTTTATCCAGGTATCTTTTAACTTAGTTTGTTATGAAAATGGCATTTCTTTCAAATATGTGTATTTTTATTTTATTTATTTTTTTCTTTTCTTAATATTGTACTAGCTTGTCCTCCAACTCCATGTTGGATAGTAATGAAAGTGAGCATTTTTGCCTTGTTTCTAAATTTAAAGAGTGAGATCCTTTCATTGTAAAATAGAATGCTAGATTTAGGTATTTGGTAGATACACTTTATGAGACTAAGGAATCTCTTTCCTATTCTTTTGATAAAAAGTGTTAATTTTTAAAAAATTATGAAAGGGTGTTGAATTTTATTGAATGCCTTTTTTTTTATTTCAGAATATTACAGGGGTACAAACGTTTAGGTTACATATATTGCCCTTGCCCTGCCCGAGTCTTTTCTATACTTGCGAGATGATCAATTTTTTTCCTTTTTTAATCTGTTAATGTGGTGAATAATATTAACAGATTTTCTAATTTTAAACTGTTCTTACTTTCTTGGCATAAGCCCTATCTGACTTTGATTTATTATTTTAATTGTTTTCCTCTTCTTCCAGAACAGTTTACATGAAATAGGTGTTATATGTTCTTTTATGGTTTGGCAGATTATGCTTGGAACATAGCCTGGTCTAAATGTTGTGTTTGTTGGTTGTGATAAAGACTTGTTTTTTATGCTTAATCATCATAGGCCTTTTGGATTCTTATTTCCAAATGAGTCATTTTCAGTAAATTCTATTTTTATAAAACATTAAGTTTTTCAAATGTATTGGCATAAAGTAGTTCATGGAATCCTCTTAAAATTCTACTGCCTCAATAGTTATGTCCTCTTCATTTCTAGAAGTATTCATTTTTATATTCCCTTTTTTCTTGATAGATTTTTCTACAGATTAGTCTATTTTATTAGGAGATATAGATTTTGAGTTTGTTGACTTCATGCTTTCTGATTGATATTTAATCAGTTTCTGCTATTATCATTATTTTCTCTCCTTTAAGTCGTTTTGATTTTTTTCACCTTTTTGAGATATTATTGTCAAAAAATTGTATATATTTAAGGTATACAGCTTGATGTTTTGACATATATATATATTGTGAAATAATCCCCACTATCAAACTAATTAATGTGTGCATCGCTTCACATAGTTACTATTATTTTTCCTTTCTTTTCTTTTTTTTCTTTTCTTTTCTTTTCCTTTTCTTTTTTGTGGTAAGGACACTTAAGATCAATCCTTTAAGCAAATTTCAAGTATACAATACAGTATTGTTAACTGTATTGCTACATGTTAGACTTCCAGAACTTATTCATCTTGCAAAACTCAAACTTTGTACCCTTTGACCAATATCTCTCCATTTTCCCTAACCCAACGCTGAGAAATTACTCATTAGAGTCAAGATATGGGTTTGATTTCTTTTTATTATTCTAACTTTTTAGGTTAGATGAGCATTTTATTACTTCATTTTTTCTTTTCTAAGATATGCAAAAAAGGCTGTGAATTTCACTTCAAGAACTAATTTAGCTTCATCACACACATTTTGATTTCTACTGTTACTGTCCATTAATTTTTCTTTGATGCAGGAAATTTTAATTCTTTAATTCTTTAATTCTCTAATTTTTAAATCATTTTTTCCTGTATTTTTATTTATTCTATTTTTGTTTACATTAAAAATATGGAATTTTTGTGTGTAATACCTATTACGTGGTATTTGTTGAGACTTGCTATGTGACCTAACAGGCAATTAATATTTAAATATATTTCAAGTGTGCTTGAGAAGAATGAGCTTCCTTTAATTTGAGGGAGCTCAATTCTATATTTTATATATTAAGCTTGTTTATTGTCTTGTCAAATCATACATACCCTTACTAATTTTCTAACTGTGTGGTCTAGCACACAATATGAGAATTATGATAGAAATATTCCTCAACTAAAATTGTAGATTTAGTTCTTGAAGTGCAATAAGCTTTTACTTTATATATTTGGAGGCTATTTTGATGGTTGTATTCAGCTTTGATGTTGTTAGAGATTCTCAGTAAATTTTTCTTTTAATCATTGCATCATAATCATCTTTCTCTCATAATAATTCTTGTTGCTTTGCAGTCCAATTTGTATGAAATTAATATAGTCACACCAAATTTTTCTTTTTAGTATTTACTTAGTTTATCTGCTTTATCCTTTTATTTTCAACTTTTCTGTGTCTTTATATCTCAGATGTATCTCATGTAAAGATTATAAAAATGAATCTGTCTCTTGTCTTTTTTTTAATAAATAGACTTAGAACAGTTTTAGAGTCATAGCAAAATTGAGCACAGCGTACAGAAATTTCCCATAAACACACTACCCCCACACATACTTACACTCTTCCATTATCAACATCCCCCTCCAGGGTGGTATATTTATTACACCTGATGAACCTACACTGACATGTCATTATCAGTCAGAGTCCATGGTTTGCATCAGGATTTTCCCTTTGTGTTGTACATTCCATGGTTCGGACAAAAGGATAATGACATTTATCTACCATTATAGTATCCTACGGAGTAGTTTCACTGCCCTAAAAATCCTCTATGCTCCACCTATTCATCCCTTCCTCCCCTCAGCCCCTGATAACCACTGATCTTTTTACTGTCTCCGTAATTTTGCCTTTTCCAATATGTCATATGGTTGGAATCATACAGTATGTAGCCTTTTCAAACTGGTTTCTTTCACTTAGTAATATACATCTAAGGTTCCTCCATGTCTTTTCATGGCTTGATGGTTCATTTCTTTTTAGCAATGAATCACATTTCATTGTCTAGAATTTCCACAGTTTATCCATTCGCCTAGTGAAAGACATTTTGGTTGCTTCCAAGTTTGGGTAATTATGAATAAATCTGCTATAAACATCTACGTGTAGGTTTTTGTGTAGACATAAGTTTTCAATACCCTTGGGTAAATACCAAGGAGCATGATTGCTAGAACATATGATAACAATTATGTTTAGTTTTGTAAGAAACTTCCAAACTTTCTTCCAAAGTGGCTGTACCATTTTACATTTCCACCAGCAATGAATGAAAATTCCTGTTGTTCCGCCTCCTCACTAGCATTTGGTATTGTCAGTGTTCTGGATTTAGGCCATTAAAACAGTTATGTAGTGGTATCTCATTGTTGTTTAATTTACATTTCCCTAATGACATATGATGTAGAGCACCTTTTCATATGTTTATTTGACATCTGTATATCCTCTTTGGTGAGCTGTATGTTGTCTTTGGCTCATTTTTAATGGAATGTTTCTTAACTATCTTTTAATTTGCTTATATTAATTGTATTAATGAATTTGGATTTATTCTTACTATCACATTTATGCCTTCCAATTGCCATATTTTTTTCTTTCTGTCTTATTTTATCCCTTTCTGCCTCCATATGCTTATTTCCCTCTTTTCCTTATACTAGTTTGGAAGTTACACATTCTATTTACATTTTAGTCTTTATCCTTCAAATTTTAACAAACATACAGAGTTTGGCAGTCTAACTTTAATGTTTCTACCCTTTTCTTTAAAAACATGATATTGGAAAATGGATTATCCTTTTCCAGCTTACATCAGTGTCTGATCAAACTGTATTCACTTGGAAACATGCAAGAAAGGAATTCTCTACTGAGAAGCTCATTATACAAGAGTCACCTAGCAGATGCACAAAATGTCAGAGTTAGAGAAAATCCATGCCAATTCTCTAGCTGAAATCATCAATCTATATCCATACATGGATTTCATCTCTAACTGACAATGTTTTGAATTCTAAGAATTAGATTTTTTGGGTTATTACTTAAACTTTTGTTTAATTTGAAAATGGTTATACATAGAATTGCTAGCCTATTCCCTGGGTTGAACAGGAATAAGAAAAATAGTTTTCTGTACACTCTGCTATGGGTATGCATTAGAGGCTGTGCTAAGAATTTGCAAAAGAGTTTCACAAACTCTTAAAAGGCACACTAAGTATACAAAATCCTTGATATTTAGACTTATATATTACGTGGTAGTAACTTTTAAATTAGGTTACAAATTTGGTCATGGAACAATCACTTTCAAGATGAATTTATCCTCAATTTTCATGCCAAATTAGATCATCTGATAGAGAGCTTCTAGAAATTATACAACATGAATTGGGAGGGAAAATATTCACCAGATATTACATTAAATAGCTGGTTGTCTATATTTCACCATTTTGTTCTTTCCTTAAAAAGAAAAGTAGCAGAAAAATATCCAATTATCTGTTGTATTTGATTGTTTTCAGAGTAAATGCTGGGTATTTTACATTAAAACCCACAGAGGGAGGTCTCATTGACCTGGCTGTCTTGCTGAGCCATTACTCACAAATATGTAATACAGATAAGCTTTTTGACAGTGAGAGCAGTTAATTTCAGAATTCAGGTGACATTTTAATTTTGGAAATTTGGGTAGATGAATGATGTTGTGATTATCTCCAATTTCGAGCCACTCTCCTACAGCTCATCCATGATGGGCTCTAGGCCCATAAGGTTTGTTGTACATAGTTGAGCCCAGGGCAGCCACGTGGGACCTTGAACAAAAGGACCAAGAAGGAGAAGCTGGTCAGGGTGAGAGGAGAATGAAGGAGACAGAAGATCAAGCAAAGGTGAGAGGTCCTGTGTCTGGGACCTTCTTCCAACTACCCAGTGTCCACCCAGGAGGGACCCAGCTTTCCCTGGTTTCCTGTCCTTGGATGCTATGAAATTGTTCAAATTGATTTTGCAATCCACAACAGATTAAGACTTTTAGAGGCCTCCCAGCCTGAATGATATTACAGGCCTCCTTCTCTCTACTATGTAATTCAAAATAAAAATAAATTCAATACATGAATTGCCATTCTTACAGTTCTGCTAAAAGTAAAGGAGCTTCTTTGTAAATGTTCCAATTGTAAAATTCAGAAAACTTTACCAAAGCTAAAAACTCTCATTTCTTGGCTACCATTGTTTTTCTGGTGTCCAGCATGGGTTTATTCAAATGATAAAGGAAAGTAAGAAGGGAATAGGCAGGGAGAGGAGGAAAAGAGGAGAAGGAGAAGATGTACTAAATTGAGGTTGTCTATTCCTTATTTATTTGATAGAGTCTTAAAAATTTCATTGATAAACTACATGTCATTTTTTCAATATCTACTCCCCTAGAAGTCACTTTAAAATAGCCTTTTTCAAAGTGCAACCTGTCAGGACAAAGCAAGTAAGAGAGCCACGTTCCAAGAAAGAAGGTACCCTGTTTGTGATGCCTGAACACCCAGCAGAATCTGCCAGTCAGTGCATAATACATATTTGTTGAATAAATAAACAGGAGCAAGAAAATTCTGTATATTTTGATACAATAATTCAACAGAAGAAAAGAAAAAAGTGCAATCAACCAGTTATTTTGTCTCAAATAAACAGCCATTCTCCACTGGATTTCTTGATATTTTTGTTGAACTGACCTGTTTACAGGTTGAATAGACTAATGCTGCGGATCCACACCCCTGGGGCAATGGACCAGTACCAGTCAATGTCCTGTTAGGAACTTGGCCGCACAGCAGGAGGTGATCAGTGGGCCAGCTAGTGAAGCTTCACCTGTATTTACAGCCTATCTCCATCACCAGTATCACCTGAGCTCCGCCTCCTGCGAGATCAGTCGCAGCATTGGATTCCCATAAGAGCAAGAACCCTACAGTAAACTGCACATGTGACAGATCCAGGTTGCGCACTCCTTGTGAGAATCTAATGCCTGATGATCAGAGGTGGAGCTGCAGTAGTGTTGCTAGTGCTGGGGAGTGGCTGCAAATACAAATTATCATTAGCATAGAGGTTTGAATGCACAATAAGTGTAAAGCACTTGAATAATCCCAAAACCATCCCCCACCGAATCCGTGAAAAAATTGTCTTTCATGAAACTTGCCTCTGGCACCAAAAGAATTGAGGACTGCTGGACTGATGGATCTTTTCTTTTCCTCTAAAAGGACAGAAAGGGCTGATCATTCTGTTCACATCTCACACTGTCTTGTCTACTGTCTTCTTTTGGTCTAGAACCATATTCTTATGTCACAAGGAACTCGACCTTAATTTCAAGGTCTGGGAGCAGGAGCTGGTGCTGATGATGAGGTTGAATGCTGCATACCTGGAGCTCTGCTCAGTCAACTTGTGCAGAGGCCAATTCTCTCCACAACGTGATAGAACAGCTCAGAGGTAGCCTGCAGGGCACCAGCCACCTTCCCTGCCTTTGTGGCCACTTATCTGCTGGAGTCGGACCAGGACGAGAATTTGGACTCTTCTACTTACCAACCAGGAAACCTGGGGCAAATCTTCACTTCCTCAAACCTCAGAACCCACATTAAGTGAAAATAATTACATCAACTTCATCCTCTATTTGAGAATTATATGCTAGTAAGTCCCTAATGCTCATAATCTGGAATGTAGTCAGTATTCATTAAGTGATATTTATATCTTTCCCCCTTGCCTCTTTTTAAATACCCATTGGGTACCTAATTAGTGCTAAAGAAAATGCCAGAAAAACAGACACTGGCTTCCCTGAGCCTTCCTATTGTAAATCATTGTCAAAATACCCCTTTCCACTGTCTCAAAATGGGAACAGCCAGATTAATTCCTCAGTAACCTCTGAGAGCAATTTTATAGATTTTTCCATGTTTGCTCAGGCACAGGAGACATGAGACCTGAGCTCTTGGTGCTGAAGTGTTTCTTCTATCACTGATTCACAAAAATGACAGTAGAAGTCAAGAAATAAAATGCTCATCCTAAGAATGATTAAAGTGGCATGAATACAGCCTTGCTCATGTCAGTTGATCTAATCAGCACCCTCACAGGAGGGAGAAAAAATTGCTACAATATCAAATCATACATTAAAACTTTGTAAATCAATTCTTTAAATGCAGAGAAACAAAAACATAAAACGACTCCTCTCCCTTGAGGTGGCAGGATTTTTCTCCCCTCCTCTAATCTTCCATCAAAAGCCTGCAAGTGGGAAGGGAAAAAGCTTGGGTCACTTGTGTAGCTGTGATGTGATACGATCTGATGGGAGCCAGTGGGCTGGAGCATTTCAGCAGGGATGGTGCAGGCATTGCAAACATGTCCAGTAGCAGCGCCAGGGCCATCCACTCCTAGTTTCTGCACAGGGGAACAGCAGGAAATGTTCACACAGCAGCCAACAACAATCCTGGGGGCTATTTGCCAAAAACTTTGAACACTTATGGTTATTCTAAATATCTTTGCTTCTGTTTGCCCTGGTGGCTGCTACTCAAGTCGCTCTATTGCAAAGCACTCCAAGTTTTACTTCTGTGTATGTGATTTGGGGCAAGTCACTTGATCTCTCATTTATTTATTAATTTATTCTGATTAATATTTATTGAGTATCTTCTATGGGTCAGACACTCTACTAGGTGCTGGGATGTGATGGTGAACAAATGCAGGCCTGCTCTCTCTCCTCACTAGAAAAATGAGGAGATGAGTATTAACAACTTATGATTGCAACTGGGAGAAGGGCTAATAACAGAAGGATCTGACCTAGTTAGGGAGGTCAGAGAGCCCAGCTTGGTGGCCAGATGGCGGCCTGGATCTTATTCTCCACTCATTCCCTCCATTGTGTGCCTTTATTCAGGGCACAACGGCATAGAGGTCCAGCATCCAACCCTGTGATATGAAATCTTGTATAAACAGAATAAGAACACACCCTACGGGATAATTTCAATGGAATCAAGAGTATGAGTTACCCAGAGGGAAACTTGGAATAGATTTTGAAAGGTGGAAAGAATTCTGATGAATGGAGACAACATGGTGAAAAGATAGGAGCAAGCATTATGCATTAATAGAAAAGCAGGACACAGATTAATAAGACCTGGGCAAAAGTGAGCCTGGGCAAAAATGAGAGTAGAGGCTGGAGGTGTTGTCTCCAGAGAGCTCCCCATGCTTATGCCTGGAGCTGACATTAGCAGACATTGTGGAGGACCAGGAAAAAGAAGATAGGATTAGAATTTATAGACAGGAAAGGAAAAGGGTCTATTTTTCCCTCTCAATTTTAATGCTAGTTTCCACTTATGAAAAAATTTCAGTAATATAAAAAGTATATGAAGAAAATAAAAAATTACATATCATATCACCATTCAAAGAAATTATCTATTAGATATTTTGACATGTAGCATTTTAACTATTTTTCTTTGCATACACATGTGTATCCACATGTACAGGCAAAGGCACATAAGATTTTAAATGGTATTATTCTGATAATACTATCTTGTAATCTGTATTTATCACTTTTTGGATATGCCCTGGGCATTTCTCCTCTAAGTATACAAGTCTGTCATCATTTTTACGAAGATGGTGGAAGCCACTGCATGGTTGTGCCATGATTTATATAACATCCCAACTTAAATATTGGTTTCCATGTTTTGGCTATTATAAGTAATCTTCTGATAAGCATCTTTTGGGACACCAGAGTATGCAAAAAAATGTCAACCTGCCTTTGAAACAGAAGATGAGTTTCTGGTTTTATCATTTGATAGTTGTGGCTCATCGGGCACCACTCACATGCACACTGGTCAGCTGTGGCATGCAAGCAGCAAAATGTACTGGGCAAAGCACTGGGATAGATGGCAAAGATTTTGAGTTTACATCTCAGTTCTTGACCAGAGTCAGGCCTCCCTGACTCTGAAATTCCTCATATATAAAAATGGGAGTGGGAGACAAGAGAGGAAGGCATCTTAGAGTAGATAGAACTTCCTCAAACACTAATTCTGAGGCAAGTTAATAGATGTTCCTTGGTAAAAATAATGGTTGTATTGCAAAATAATTTTCAAAACACTGGATAAAGTTTGGAAAATAAGATTTATGGAGACTAGTTAAAGACATTGAGGTTCTTCTTCAGAGTTTAGAAGAGGAAAGAGTCTCTCTTCCTCCTATGAAGAAGCAGGGTCCAACATTCAGCATCATAGTAGGCAGAATCCTTTATGGCCTCGTGGAGTTTGAAGTCCCTTTATGCCACCTGCTGGATAGTGTCTCTGTACTCAACAACCTGGTCTGCCCCGTGGATACTAAACTAATACATGGATTGGGAATGAGAAGTTATTGGTGTATCCTCTTGAGGAAGGGGTAAATATTGAAAAAATAGTTGGTATTGAACTGATATTCAGGAAGCATGTGCCAGGTAAGATGTACCAATCACATCCATTTGGATTGGTTAGGCCTCCATTTTGACTAGATGTCTGATACATACTTTGAATATTATACCTGGCTAGACTCATAAATATCTACCCTGACAGGTACTTTAGTAATTATCTAGTATATCAGTTCCTAAGATATGTATCACTGAACATCATCCCTGTAAATACTCATTAATACAAGACAATTTAGCATTGCTAAAGAGGATGAAACCTGTTATAGGACAGAGTTGGTTTGGATCCTGTCTTTACTTCTTACTAGTTGTGTGACCATTTTCAAGTTACTTAATGTCTCTAAGCCTTGGTTACCTCATCTCCAAGCACACACTGTTGAAATAGTTAAATTATACCGGCAAGATTAGTTCAGAGTTTGCTACTTAATATGTTCAGTAAATGTTAGCTATTACTGTTGCTGAGTTTTTTGAAAAATTCTTATTAGACATCTTTTTGTAATAGCATCAGCAGGCATTTCTACCAAAAATTTCCAAGAGTTGCAGTACCCCTATACTACTCATCATGATAAGTAGCCATAAATTTTTTCAACGCAACAAAACTACCACTTACCAAGCACTTAGCAGGTGCACAGCAAGAGGGTGTAAAAGGCCAGATCTGGAACTTAAAGAAAGCAGATACCAATTTGATGGTGAGTACATATGGTGCTTGTTTTTCCATTCTTGGGATATCTCGCTTAGTAGAATGTGTTCTAGCCCTTTCCAGGAGTATATAAGAGGTGATATCAAATTGGTATTAACTGATCAACACATAAGTGCATATATAAGAATAACATCTATTGGATGTTGGGCAGGGGGGAGGGGGGAGGAGGGAGGAGGGGACGGGTATATGCATACACAAAGAGTGCAATGCGCACC
>CAUYSK010008943.1:0-12065 GCA_963575035.1 Avahi laniger
GGGTATATTCACACCTAATGAGTGCGGTGTGCACCATCTGGGGGATGGACACTCTTGAAGCTCTGACTCGGGTGGGGCAAGGGGCAATACACGTAACCTAAACATTTGTACCCCCATAATATGCTGAAATAAAAAAGAAAATGTTCTGTAATTAGATAGTAGTGATGGTTGCCCAACTGTGAATATGCTAAAAACCACTGAGTTGTATGCACACTTTAAAAGGATAACTTTTATGCTATGTACTACTCATGCCTCAGTTTTTCTGGTGACCAGCCCCCATCTTGAAGCTACCTAGGAGCTGTTGGCCATCAGTCAGTCATGAACATACAAAAAGACACTTATCACTTTCAAGATTCCAAGAATTTGGCTAGTCAGGAAATGGAGATGAAGACCGAATGTATATTTCACAATATCACTCTCTGGTTCCCTAGTAGTAGAGCCTGCAACCAGTACTCTAGTGAGTAATTTTTTGGGAGAAGGGGAGACTAAGGGAAGCAGGATTAGGCAGTAGAAGGAAGTTGAGCAAGAATATGGTCTGAGCTGGAGTCTAGCATCAGCCCTATCCTGTGAGGAAACTTCTGAGCCTAAACTGCATCAGAAACTTGATTCCACCTTGAGGCAAGAGGTTGGCTTTTTGTATCCCTCTGTCAATCCATCATTGACTAGTTAATCATTGGCTGAAGTTGGCCTCTGGAGTGAGGGAGTTGTTGGCAGAGCCTCCTGGTCAAGGTGTTTCTCATTTGGTTGAGGGCAGTTCTTCAGAGAAGGGGACAGCTGTGAATTGTTATCAGCTAACACTCGCAGGAGCCAGGCTTTGGATGTGCCAGCCTGCAAGGCATCTGGGTAGGCACCAACAGTGTTCACTATAGACATCTATCTTATTTTGCTTTTGTCATCTTTCTATAGCTGTTGAGACTTCTGGCACACCCAAGCATAGTTGTAGGTAGAGGACAAACCCAGGAAGCAGAAGCCTTGGGAAGACAGTGGTAAAACCAAGTTGCTTTCTCTTTAAAAACTCCTTTCTTTTCTTCTGTTTTCATCCATCCATTTATTCATCCATCCATCCATTTATTTTGCCTCCTTGCTGCTGTTAATGGAAAAACCACCAAACACTGTAAAATAATTTAAAGAGGTTTATGCTGAGTTAAATATGTGTGACCATGGCCTGGAGCTTCACAATCTTAAGAGTTCCTGAGAAAGTGCACCTGAGGCAGCCAGGTTACAGTTTGGTTTTATACATTTTAGGGAGACAGGTAAAATCATAAATCAATACATGGAAGGCATACATTGCTTTGGACCGAAAAGGTGTGACATTTCGAAGTGGGGTGGCTTACAGGTTATAGGTGGGTTCAAAGATTCTTTGATTTGTAATTAGTTGAACAAATAAAGCTTTGTCTAAAGGCATGGAATTAGTAGAGAGGAATATTTTAAGAAAGTCTGTTAATCATAGAGCAAGCCACAAGGCACTGACTCAAAGTGAACTGTTAAGTCAACTGATAGCCTGCAGGTGTGACTTAACTTTTGCCTTGCATAGCCTTAGGTGCTATTTGCAATTAGTCTAAACTCCCAAACAGAGGGGATATAATAATGTCTGACCTCCCTCCCCTTCGTGGCGAGGAATTCAATTTTAAGTTTTATCTGGGGTCCCCTTGGCCAAAAGGGGGTCTATTCAGTTGGGAGAGGGGGGCTTAGGATTTTATTTTTTCGTTTACCGTACCAATGAATGTATTGCTTGCTATTTGGTTTTTAAAAACTCAGGAAGTAGAGAGTAGAATGGTGGTTATCAGAGGATGAGGAGGATGGGGGAAAGGGGGAAATAGGCAGAGGTTAGTCAATGATACAAAGTTACAGTTAGATAAGAGAAATAAGTTCTGGTGATCTACTGCATGGTAGGGAGACTATAGTTAACAACAATATATATTTGAAAATACCTAGAAGAGAGAATTTTGAATGCTGTCACTACAAAGAAATGATAAATGTTTGAGGTGATAGATATTCTAATTACCCTGATTTGATCATTACACAATGTATATAACAGAGAATGGCCTGAGGAGAAAAAAATTTTCTGTCTCTTTAAAACTTCCTCTACTCTTTTTGGGAACTACAGCCTGGCCTGCCTCCCTGAGGCAGGTTAAGTCCTTTGTTAAAAGATAACTCAGCTATGCCAGGTGGCACCACCGCCCCCAGGTGAGTAGTTGGCAGAGTTCATAGGCTTTGTCTTTGGCAGAGATGGGATGATTAGAATAGTTAACCACAATAGCCCTGAGGGGCCCTCCCTTTAAAAGCTCTATGTTTCTGCTTATGTTCAGGAAATTTGGATTTTGAGCTACCATTTTTCCTCCTTTGCTGGCAAAGTAATAAAAATTCTCTTTCCTCCTCCCTAAATCACTTGTTCTTATTCTTCTAATGCGACTTCGAGAACAAGTGCTGAGTTTTGGGTAACATGTATGCATGTATCGAAACATCACATTCTACCCTATAAATATATACAATTATTACCTATCAATTAAAAACAAAATAAAGCTTAAAGAAACTGTATGAAGAGGGAAGGAGAGAGAGATATATAAACAGAAAGAGACAGATAATCCTAAAAATAAAGTTGTTTGAGCTCACCTACTGAAAAATTTAAGTTGTGTTTTAGTCAGCTCCTCCACTTCCTTAGTTTTTACTCCTTTTGTTTATTTTCAGATATTTAGAGTAGGTCTTAAGTCTTTATCTGGGATCAAGAAGTATAAAAACCTTAGACTATGTGATTGTGCATGCAAATACTAGAGAAGAAAACTTTGATCCATTAATAATTGTGAAATTTTTTTTGGCCTAAATTCTTTTTGGAACAAGTTAGATTTTTTAAATCGTAACTTTATTGAGTTATTTATACTTTACATACCATTAAAGTTATCCTTTTAAACTGTACAGCAACTCAGTGGTTTTTTCACATATTCAGAGTTGGGTGACCATCACCACTACCTAATTCCAAAACATTTTCAACACCCCAAAAAGAAACTTCGTACCTATTGTCACTTCCCATTGCCTCTTTTCCCCGGTACCTGGAAACCGCTAATATACTTTCTGTCTCTATGTATTTTTCTATTCTGATATTTCACATAAATGAAATCATATAATATGTGGTCTTTTATAAATGGCTTCTTTCACTTAGCATGTTTTCATGGTTCATCCATGTTGTAGCATGTATCAGTACCTCATTCCTTTTTATTGTTGAATAATATTCCATTGTATGAATGTTCCACATTTTGTTTATGCACTTATCAGCTGATGAACATTTGGCTTGTTTCTACTTTTTGGCTATTATGAATAATACTGCTATAAACATTTGTGTACAACTTTTTGTTTCTCTTGGGTAATTCTATGTCTAATAATCTGAGGAAGTACAACATTGTTTTCCACAGCGGCTGCATGCACCATTTTACTATCTCACTAACAATGAATGAGGATTCCAATTTCTCCATATCCTTATCAGCACTTCCTATTATCTGTCTTTTTTTACTTTAGCTATCCTAGTGGGTGTGAAGTGGTACCTCATTATGGTTTTTATTTGAATTTTGAGCATCTTTTTATGTGAACTTTAGCTATTTCTATATCTTCTTTGGAGAAATGTCTATTCAAATCAAATCCTTTGCCCATTTTATTAACTGGGTTATTTGTTGTTTAATTGTTTAGTTGTGAGAGTTCTTTATATATTCTGGATACACATCCCCTATCAGATATATTATTTATAAATATTCTCCCATTCTGAGAATTTTCTTTTCATTATTTTGATGGTGTTCTTTGAAGCACAAAAGTTTTTAATTTTGATGAAATCCACTTTATCTATTTTTATTTTTTCACTTGTGCTTTAGTTGTCATATCTGAGAAAATATTGCCTAATTCAAGGTAACAATTTACCCTTGTTTTATTCTGAGGGTTATATAGTTTTAGCAATTACATTTAGGTCTATGATTTGAGTCAATTTTTGCATATGATGTGAGGCATGGGTTCAACTTCATTCTTTTGCATGTGGATATCCAGTGCCATTTGTTGAAAGGAAATTTTTTGTCCCATTGAATTGTCTTGGCACCCTTGTTGGCAAATTAGATTTTAAATAAATATATCAAATATGAGAAAGAATAGTATTGAAATATAATAGAAAAACACATATAGAACTTATTTCTAAGGTCAATGACCAAATAGATATCTTTTTAAATGGTCCATTCACATACTAATGGTTTTTTCTGTGTAATTTTCCATGTGTATGCTCCACATTCCTGGAGCTATACAGCACACCAAGATCTTTCTAGTTGTTTCCTAAAATCTGAGCCTGAACCTGTGCTGTTGTGACAGGATCTCAATTCCCTTCTTTGTAAAATGGGAATAAAATGCTACCTTATACTATCATTGTATAAATATGGAATGAGGTGATGAGGTAACATGCTCAGGAGAGTTTTTGATATTTCTTAGCTGCCTCTAAATATTAGTTCCATCCCCATAACCTGAGTTCCTATCCTGGTGGGTCCACTCACATAGGATGTCACTACACTTTTTCCCATATATCTTCCAACCCTAGTGGCCTTCCCCTAGGAAGCTATTTCAGGAGAGTTTGTCTGGTTTGTCATGTAGTGGTTCTGTGACCCAAGAAACCAAGATGGAGTCAGAGGTAACAACATGTGCACACCTGTGTGACTCCTGTCAGAAAGGCTGGACTTACAGGGTTATAACGGCAAACCTGCTTTGTAGCCCTGCAGGTAAGTCCAAACCAAGTCTTGTTTTGAAGGTTTTGGTTAGTTTCTGTAACTCTGTGTTCCTATCCCAACTTCCCTGGCTGTTTTCCCATCTATCCTCATTTAATCCTTTTACTCTAGAGCAATTAGAGGGTTCAGCAATTTCCCTGACATGCCTGACACGTGGCTTTCTTCAACTTACCACTGTGTTCCTGCTCTCTCCATCTCCCAGCACTTTGCCCCAGGTGCTGAGCAAATTGTGCAGTCAGCTTGGATAATGCTCTGAATCTGTCAAGAGGCTTGCCTCAGCAGCTCAGGGTCCTGGTGGAATATTAGCATGACAAGGGGCTGCTGAGATCTGAGACAGGGTCTGAGGAGGAATTAACAGCCAGCGTGGGTAGCAACGTTGTAAAGAGCATCCTGAACATACAGGATTTGCAAAATTCAGTGGACATTAGTTGTGACTTTCATTTTAATATAAATATCTTTCAAAAAAGCTATTTTTGTAGTCAACCACGGCATCTCTTTTTGTCAAAGTGATTCAAAAGGGCTGATATGCCGTGTGTGTGCTCGCGCACCTGCGCACGCGTGCGCATACACACATATTAATAATAAATGCTTTCTTCTTCAATCTGTGATTGTGTATGACTCTGGGAAGGAGAAAAGGTCTGATGAACATTTTAAATTCATCATTAATTTAGCTTCCAGTTATGCAAAACAAGCAGTTTTCTCTAAAGCAGGCTTTTCAGGTTATATCTCTGAAAAAGGCTTTTCTCCTCACAAATGCACCAGCTGGGGTGCTTCAGCATAGTTCTGCACAGCCTGTTCCAGAAAAAAGGACATTGAGAGCTTTGATGAAACTAAACATTTTTCTTTGTCTTTTTAATTTTTCTTTTTACCAGATAATATATTTTTAGTCACAAATCAAGTTACATATGCCAACAACCACTTTCCATGGGAAACAATTAATTGAATAATATCTCATTAGGAATTTTGAGGAAAATATATTCAACAATATTTAGGCTAGTTTGAATGGACATTTGAGTAGAAATAGAAATCTCAAAAAGACAGCCATAATGACTTTTTAAATATATACTCTGGTTTCTCTTCAAAACAAATAAATCTTTCTCCTTTTATTAAAGATTTCCATGGAGAGGAACAGTTATGAGTTGGTAACCAAATTTTCTGAGATATTGCTCAGGCAAGGTTAAGTAAGTATTTGAAAAAAAGAGAAAACAAATCAAAGAAAAACTTTACAAACATATGAAAAAATGAAGTAGCTTCAAAAAATCCCAGCATTTTTCTAGCCCCTCTCAAGTTAAAAGGACCTATATATATTAATTTTTGGTCTTTATTACTTGCTGAACCTAAATTGTGAGTCTTCATGGGTATGTGAGCAAGAAATCCTTTTCAAGGGTAAATGGTGTATGCTGCAGACTGAGTGTTCTGAGAAGTGGAGCTTCTGAGTGTGTGTCTCTGGAATGATTCTTAACACATGTTGATTAAAGAATCAGTGTTTTCAGAGCCTCTGGATCATGGGAAAGTCACAGTGGACTTTCTCATTAGAGACATTAGTAGAAGAAAGTACTAATCCATTGGAATCATACATGCAGTCCCTTAACAAATATTTGAGTATTTGCTATGTACCAGGCATTTTTAATGGCATTAGATGTTCGGGGTTGAATGAAGCTGGCAATGTCTCTGCTCTCAATAGTGATAGTTAACATTCGCATAGTGTTTATAATGTACCAAATGCTCTTATAAATGCTTTACACATATTAACTCACTTAATCCTCTTCAAACCCTATGGGGAAGGTGTTATTATTATCCCCATTTTATAGGTGAGTAAACTGATACACAGAGAGACTAAATAACCTTACCCTAAGGTCACAGTTAGTATTGGGCTGGTACTCAACCCAGTCTGGCTCCCAAGGCTGAGCTCTCAATTGCTGGACTACACCACCTCTCAGGGAGCTAGTTTATCCTTGAAAAGTGGGGGAAGACCCACCATAAACACATAAACAGGTAAATAAGTAAGATGACTAAAGATCCACAGAAATAACCCGAAGAAAATAGAAGAACGAAGTGTTCTTCAGAAGAACCACCAGGATGTTCTGACCAGTGGCAATCACTTAAAACAAACCCCTTTGGATACATTTGGGAATGAAAAGAACTGGACTAGTTTTCTAGGGCTGCTATAACAAAGTACCACACACAGAAATTTATTATCTCATGGTTCTGGAGACTAAAAGTCTGAGATCAAGGTGTTAATAGGGTTGGTTCCTTTTGAAAGCCTATTCCATGCCTCTCCCCTAGCTCCTGGTCGTTTGCTGGCAATCTTTGGCATTCCTCAGCTTGTAGAAGCATCACCCCTTCTCTGTCTTCATGTTCACATGGTGTTATCCCTGTGTGTGTGTGTGTGTGTGTGTGTGTGTGTGTGTGTGTGTGTCTCCAAATTCCCCCTTTTCATAAGGACACCAGTCAGTAACATTGGATTAGGAGTCACCCTTTTCTGGTATGACATGGTCTTAACTAATTACATCTGCAGCAACTTTATTTCCAAATAAATTCACATTCTGAGGTACTGGGGGTTAGGACTTCAACGTACAAATTTTTGAGGGACACAATTCCATCCATAACAGGAACCAAAGAAAGCAGTGCTGATGGTACCTCACAGGCAGTTATTTTAAGAGTCTTGCTGTCGGTAGGATCTCCTAAGGGAAATGAGTTGAAAGGCAGAGTTATCTTTGAACAGAAAGGCCACAGCTGAGTGAATGAATGAACAAGTTAGCTTTGTCTTTGAAGCTGATATGACGGATTTACCAGGGGCCTGCACTTGGGATGTTGTTTCAGCTGGCCTCTAAATGTGCCGGTTCAACCACATTTCCTTCCTCAGTTCTCTTTGTGAGCAACAGTCAGCACTCATGAGGGTAGGGACCAGGGCCAAAGGGGTAGTCTGAGGGGTGACTGGCCTCTGGGGATCAAATGCTTTAGCTTGTCACTCATGAGCCTCTGACTCCACTTGGCTTAGGCAGATGGAAAGAAAGAAAGTAGTCCAAACCCAGAAGTTTGTGGGTAAGGTTGTGGTTGGAACATTGAGATTTTTCACAAAAACGATGTCTTATGTGATTGTGAGCCTACTATTAGCCCTATGTCTTAGTCCATTTGTGTTGCTAGAACAATATACCTGAAACTGGGTAATTTATAAACAATAGAAATTTATTTCTCATAGTTTTGGAGGCTGGGGAGTCCAAGATCAAGGCACCAGCAGTCTATTAAGGGCAGTTCTTTGCTTCCAAGGTGGTGCCTTGTTACTACATCCTCTAGAGAGGATAGATGCTATGTCCTCACATGGCAGAAGGAATAGAAGGAGCAAACTTGCCCCCTGCAGCCCTTCCAGCCCTTTTATAAGCCCCTCCATATAGAAGAGCAGAGCCCTCATGGCCTTATTACATCCTAAAGGCCCTACCTCTTAATATTGTTGCATTAGGGATATTTAAACATGAATTTTGGAGGGGACACAACATTGAAACCATAGCACCCTATTAGCACTATTAGCCCGCCTGTTAACCAAACTATGGCACCAAAGTAAATGCAGTGAATCTGGGCCTGAACAGTAAGTAGGCCACAAGAAAAAGGAGCTAAAGGCAGAGTTCCTTTCATTTTTCTGGATATGGAAATGGCCCAGGGAATTAAAAATACTGGCCTGGAACACCTTTAACATCTTCTCTGCTGCCACCTCCTAGTCCCCCTCCCTTTTTCTTCAGCACAGTATGTGTTCCCATTGGTCTTGACCTTCTCCTAAGAGTGTTCCTTAAATGGCAATTGTCCTCCTCCCCAATTAAATCTTCCAGTCTTTGAATGAAGAGAAACACCTCAGATAAGGATTCAGATTAATAAAGTTGGGCAAATCCACTTGAATGCAATAGTTGTCAATCTTGGCTGCACATTGGAATTGCCTGAGGGGTTTAAAAAATACTGATGCCTGGGTTTCACTTAAAGAGAGTTTAGTTTAATTGGTGTGGAGTGTGGCCTGGGTGTCAGGATTTATAAAGCTCCCCAAATGAGAGCCTTGGAAGAAGGTTATCATCAACCCCTATGGATCTGAACAGGTTGAAAAGTTAAACTATGTGACAAAGTGAATTTGATTTTGGTAGCTTTCAGCTGCAGGCCAGCTGGGGCAGGGGTAGGCACAGTGCTTTCTGTCAATGGGAATCCCATGTGAGTGAGTTGGAGGGGCCTTTGGGGTCACATATCCCTGGAGCAGTGTTTTTAATATATCCCTACATTGCATGGCTTCCCCTCTATTTCTGAACCCATTAATTTTCTAAATCAGCTTTTAGGAGAATCTGGGGCTCTGGAGTTTTGATGGTGAGCATGAGTATATGTGGGCGTGTGGAGGAGGGAGGCAGGTTGCAGTGGCAGATAAAGCTACGGATGTTTCTGTGGCTTGCTTGTTTGATAGTCAGATGTTTATATCAGGGGCTTTTTGTGTAGCCTAAGTAAACAGTGGAGGATAATCAGTGTGTATACCTCGGGAACAAATTAAGGTGGAAAACTCCACTTCAAATCAGAGTCTCTTAAATTACAGATGTCCAGCTGATATAAAGAATAAAACATTTTATCCTCTATAAATGAAATTCTATTCAGATTGGAGCTGGGAATCAACTAAAAAGGGCTAAGATCCTAAGAATGAGGGCTAGTAATGTCAGGTAGGAGCAGGAGGGAAAGGGAGACTTGGTTTGCTACTGCCTTTAATTAACATATTCTTCAGCGCTGTGAAGCAGGGTAACATGGAACATTAATTAAATTTGCAGCTGATGCCAAATTGGGTTACATTACAAGAACTAATGAGACCTACGAGTAGCACACAATAGCTGAGGAAGGACAAAAACAGGACTCTTCTGAGGAAGGCATTCTTTCCCAGCTGGAAGCAGTGCACCCGGTGAACACAGGTCCCCCCCCGCTCCCCAAGAGGACAGTGCCAGAAAGGACCACGAGATGGTACTGGACAAAGTCTGGCACAAAAGCCTGCTTCTAGTGCTCTTTCGTTGTGAATATCTGCTTGTTTTTTTGAAAGGTTTGTTGTTGTTGTTGTTGTTGTTGGTTTTCCCTAAAAGCTATCTTTTTGGGCTACAATGTCATAAAGCCGTGGTTCTCGATTGGTGATCCCTGGACCAGAAGCATCGGCATCACCTGGGTACTTGTGGGAAATGTATATTCTCGGTTCCACCCCAGACCTAGAGAATCAGAAACTGAATTTTTTTTTTATTTCAGCATATTATGGGGGTACAGATGTTTAGCTTACGTATGTTTCCCTTGCCCCCCCTCGCAAGTCCGAGTTTCAAATATGTCCATCCTTCGGGTGGTGTGCATTGCACTCTTTGTGTATGCATATACCTGTCCCCTCTCCCTCCTTCCCCGTTCCCCCTCCCCCCTGCCCAACATCCAATAGATGTTATTCTCATATGTGCACTTATGTGTTCATCAGTTAATACCAATTTGATGATGAGTACATGTGGTGCTTATTTTTCCATTCTTGGGTTATTTCACTTAGTATAATGCGTTCCAGTTCTATCCAGGAGTATACAAGAGGTGCTATATCACCATTGTTTCTTAAAGCTGAATAGTACTCCATGATATACATATACCACATTTTATTAATCCACTCATGTTGATGGACACTTGGGTTGTTTCCACATCTTTGCAATTGTGAATTGTGCTGCTATAAACATTCGGGTGCAGTTGTCTTTCTTATACAGTATCATTTGGTCTTCTGGGTAGATGCCCAGTAATGGGATTGGTGGATCGAATGGTACTTCTACTTGTATCTCTTTAAGATATCTCCATATTGCTTTCCACAGAGATTGCACTAGTTTGCAGTCCCACCAACAGTGCATGAGTGTTCCTATCTCTCCGCATCCACGCCAACATTTATTGTTTTGGGACTTTTTGATAAAGGCCAGTCTCACTGGAGATAAGTGATATCTCAGTTGTGGTTTTGATTTGCATTTCCCTGATGATTAGAGATGTTGAGCATTTTTTCACATGTTTTTTGGCCATTATTCTGTCTTCTTTTGAAAAGTTTCTGTTCATGTCCTTTGCCCACTTTTTGATAGGGTCATTTCATTTTTTCTTGTTGATTTCCTGAGTTCTAAGTAGATTCTAGTTATCAACCCTTTATCGGATTTGTAGCATGCAAAAGTTTTCTCTCATTCTGTAGGTTGTCTGTTTGCTCTTGTGACAGTTTCTTTGGCTGTGCAGAAGCTTTTTAATTTGATCAGATCCTCTAATTCCATTCTTAAAACGTCCAGTTCTTAGATTTGCGTACTAGAGATGGAACACAATAAATATCACAGAACAGGAGATTTTGTTCCAAGAGGTTGTCGCGCCTATTTCCTTAATAAATAAACTAAATATTTTTGTTTTCATTGATGTCTTAACTAACAAATTATTCAAGATATGCCTTCTAGTAAGTTATTGGGAATCTAAATGTTATAAATGGTTATAGGGTTTTCTAACTCTAATGTAAATTCATGATATGGTGATTAATGAAGCCTCAATCTAGCTTTATGAATATAACCTATGGTCAGCGTTGCCAAAGTTCACTCAAATTTACCAACAAAAACAGAGAAATGTAACACATAAAGGCAATTTATTTTCCTCAGTGTGACTGTATGAGAAAAGAATTATTATAAAAGCATTTATAATATGCTCTCCAAAAAAGATTTCATAGCTTCTTACTGAACCCTATGTAAGCAATTTCAGTTATTTTCTCCCTTTTTAAAAACTGAGCTTCTATAAAAAGAAACAAATTAAAGGCATATGCCTGTATGCAGTGCTAATCCATGATGTAAAAGAGACTGCCAGATTAAAATGAAAAAGAAAGCAATATTGCAAACACATAAAATGTAGCTTTCACTTGGGACAATTTAGTAACTGGGATTAGCAATATAAGAGACCCACCAACTGATGTGGCCTAATATTTTTCCTAATGAAGAATTGTTTATCAAGGGTAATCCCTGTGAGTGTTTAGCCGTGAGGCAATTAGGCAGTTGTCATCCCTGGAATTGAAGTAGCTCTTACCTTTAAACCACATATGCAACAAACATATATTTCAGCATCTACCATGTGGCACGGCAGTGGGATACAGTGGTGATTAGGCAGGTGTGGTCCTCACCTCAGGCAGCTCCCAGTACCATTAGGGACCCACTAACTCAGATCTACTTTTGCAGCCCCATTCCAGGAGGACTGCCTGAGAGGGTTTGGAACTGACTCCTACAACAGCCCTGTGCAGGCACAAGAGAAATAATTATACTCACTTTATAGACAAGAGAACACAGGGATATT
>CAUYSK010008944.1:0-24447 GCA_963575035.1 Avahi laniger
AACTCCTGGGCTCAAGCGATCCTCCTGCCTCAGCCTCCCGAGTAGCTGGGACTACAGGCATGTGCCACCATGCCCGGCTAATTTTTTCTATATATTTTTAGCTGTCCGATTAATTTCTTTCTAATTTTTAGTAGAGACGGGGTCTCGCTCTTGCTCAGGCTGGTCTCGAACTCCTGAGCTCAAATGATCCACCTGCCTCGGCCTCCCAGAGTGCTGGGATTACAGGCGTGAGCCACCGCGCCCGGCCCTGTGATCTGGTTGCTTAGCAGGGTCTGCCACGTGCAGCGTCTGTGAGCACCGCAGTGTGGATTCCGGGCCGCCCCAGGGAAGGCTGACCACCAGACCATCGCCATCATCGTTTATGATGGGCAGCAGCCCTCTGTGGTCGGGGTGCCCCCTCCCTCTGTGGCCCAGAGCAGCTCCACTCGTATCCTTAAACGGGGCTTTCGGGCTGCTGTTACTGGGGAGAGGCCCCTTTGCTGAGGGAAAAGTGCTGCGCTCAGAACTCTCGAGGCTTTTATCTCGGGGCTTCCAGCAGTAGGAATGACTTGCAGTGTCGTCCAGTGTGTCCCCTGGTGGTGATATTTTATGTTTTAATTTTATTTGCAGCGTATAAAAACCCAGATATGATAAAAGTTAGAGATTTGGTTTTATCACACCTGAAATTCTTTTCGCACGGGGTCCGTTCTCAGCGGGCTGTGACGCGCAGGCGGTGGGCGGGAACGCAGCCGGGAGGCCCCAGCCACCTGCAGACGGCGTCCCCTTGCTCACTGATGCCACCTCCTCCCCCAGGGATACAAGAAGAAGACAGCGCTGAAGCTGGGCGACATCAGCCACCGTCTGGTGGAGCAGCAGGAGGACTTTGCCGGCAGGACGGCCCAGTACCTGCAGGAGATGAGGCACCTCCATCGGGTGCTCAGGGACAAGCAGGACGTCCTGGACGAGGCGCTGCGGCAGAAGAGGTGGGGCCGCCCCGGCCCGCGGGGCGCTGGCCTTAGAACATTTTGGGTTTTGAATGCTTGATGGAATTTGCCGGTAAAACCCTCTGGGCCTGTTTTGTTTGATTGTTTAATTTTGTGTTTACATTTTAGTTTTATCTGACGTTAATATTGGCCTTGATTTTATTTGCTCCTTATTTTCTTTATTCTCTTTTTAAAACGTTTCTGTTTGAACCGGACTCCTCAGTCAATTCATCCTCTGAACCACTTCCCGGTTTTCTACTCTTTTATAGCTCTAATGTTTTTGTTTCATTTCATTGTCTTGGGAGGGTTTATTAGTCTTTGATTACATTTTATTTCTGCTGCTGCTGTTTTCTGATTTCTTAGAATGTTAAAATCTGACCGTCCATTCCCTTTCTGGGAGATGCTAATGACACATTTGTGGCGCGGCGTGTGCTCTGTGGATCGTGGCTCTAGGTGTTGTCTTCGTCACACCTCTGTCCTTCCGACGTATTGCCGGTGAACTGAGACGCTGGGGAACGTGACGCTTTAGGGAGATGAACTTGGTCTCTCACGTTGTTTTGGTTTCACACTCAAGCCGGCCTTTTCACGATGGCCGTGTTTTCCCCTCTGGCACCCGGCACCGAATCCTTGCTTAGGAAACGCTGCTTTGCTGCCCCTTCCATTTTTCACGCGCTTTCTGCCCTCTGGGTGCTCACCCCCCGGCACACGGTCCAGGCCGGTCTCCTCTGTGTCGTCAGCTGTGAGTCCCCTCCGCACCCCAACTCTGTGTGTCTGGGCCCATCAGTGGCTCTGTGGATGGGTCCCTGATGTTGGCCGGGTGGCAGTGGGGACCAAGGAGAGGCCTACGGGGCCCACGCCGTGTGGACGCCCGCAGCCAGGCCAGCGTGCTCCAGCGGCTGACTGGCTGAGGTCAGCGGCGCAGTCGCCGTGTTTTGTCATTACGCGCTTGTTCCTTCTCTAGCGAGCAGAGACCGTCATGATGCCAAAGCAAAGGAAAAGGCAAAGCTCAGAGCAGGAAAGTAAGAGCTGCTTTTGCAGCCTGTGCTTTGTGTTTTCTCTTTCCAGGGCACCTGGGTGTGTCATTCGACATTGGCGTCTTTGCTCCAGAACCCAAACACAATGGGCTCCGTTGTTCCCTGATGTTGGCATTCTTTCCTTCGAGTGCTTGCTCTATAAATATTTTTTAAATTGTGCCCTTTTAAACTTTTCCTTTGCTTCGCTTGTTTCTTTCAGAGAAATGGAAGGTGAGCTTGAAGTTATCTGGGAGTCTACCTCCAAGGAAAACCGGAGAATGCGAGAACTTCTCCAGGCCACGCTGGCGAGGACAGGCACGGGGGACGGCCCCAGGGCTTCGGAGCACCCCTGCTTCGACGGTGTCTCTCAGGGAGACCTGCTGGTCGGCTGCGATTTAGGCTACTGCGACCCGAAGCCTCCTGCCGTCACCTGCCACCGTGTGCCGGAGCCTGCGGAGAGGCCCCCGCAGCCCGAAAGGTCTGTCGTGCACAGGCGGGGCGCGGCCGGTCCCTTGCCCCCGGAGGAGAACCAGCAGTGGCAGGAGGACGCGCAGAAGCCCGCCGAGCACTGAGGGCGAGGAGGAAATAAGCTGCCTCCGCATGTAATCCACGTTTTACGTTTTGTTGCTGAAATATTTTCAGCGGGTGCACGTTCTCTGGCTGCGCTGCCACTGAGGCTAGCTCCGTGACCCGCGTTGCTCAGGTTAGCGGGTGGCCTGCTGGCTGGCCCGTCTCCCAGCTCTCAGACGCGCAGCTGGCAAAGCAGCAGCGGACAGGACGGGGGGACAAACACTCGGCCGGTGTCGCTGGAGGAACCCGCCGATGGCGGCAGTGACGAGGGCTGTGCTAGCCCTGGGTGGCATTTTCTTGTTTGGTGGAAACCAAGGTGCTGGTACGCACGCCCCAGGACGCTGTACAAAACCTGCTCTTCCCTCTTCCCTGACCCCTCTCTAGCCTCCTGGGGAGGTAATTCATTCGGGGCCACATAGCTCCCCACCTCTGTGACGAGACCCTGGCTTTGAGCACCAACGTGGATTCCCTGCCTCACTGCCGCCGCCAGGAGAGAGACCAGGGGCCCGTGGTGTGGGCCCGCTCTGTGCCGTCTCAGGTAACTTATCCCGGCCTCTGGGGACCATCCACTGGGACCGCCTGGCGTAAATGCCAGACACCTACAGCCACCGCCCTGGGTGTGCTGCAAGAGCTCAGGGACGTCGGGTACACGGGCCCCTAAAGTGTGGCGTGGAGGGGCTGGAACCCTAGAAACACACCCTTTCCCACAGCCCTGACGGCCAGGTCTCGCGCCGTCTCGGTGTGAGTCAGCCCCACTGTCGTCCTTGGTCGCGGACGGAAGTTACGCACGTGATCTTTGGTAGCTGGGATTGAAAATCCTAGTTCTTTCACTTGTTTTTCTTTACTATCTTAGAGGCTTTGAGTTCTTTTACATTTTATTAAACTTGTTCAACATTTAAATTGTTCTAATTTAATTTACAAGAGATAGAAAGACCCAACAGAAGTTAAAACTGTGTCATCTCACTAGGAGGCGACCTAGCCAGCAACCTTCACGTCATCTCAAAGGAATCTGTGTTATCACAGCTCTCCAGGACTCTGCGGACGGGCCGAGGGGGCAGCTGCCCAGCGAGCCTTGTGCTCAGGGGCTGGCTTGTCACTGGGGACGTGACGTGCTGTTGTCGTCATTACCTGGAGAACTGCTTTTGACATCCCTGTCTTGTTCTGCCTTTTACGAGAGTGTTTTATTCCCTTGAGAAGTGAACGTCCTCACGTGTTCGATTGACGGTTCTCATGCGACGCAGACGTACTTTGCGAGTTCGGCGACCTGGGACCACACTGTGGCCAGGGCAGGGCGTGGATCCCGCTCGGTGCTGCGGGGAACGGCCGAGGGGCGGAGGGTCCCGGCTGCAGGGCGGGAAGGCAGGCGAGGGTCGGGGCACAGGAGCGGTGTTTCAGCCGGAGGTCGGGCGGGAAACGAGGCCAGGGCAGACCAGGGGAGCGGGGACCGCGGAGGAGGCTCCCGTGCATTTCATCCTGCAGTTTCCAATCTGAGCAGGGGACTGTTGGGCTCTTTCCTGGTCCCAGTGAGGTTTCACGTGGCACTGGAAAGTTCCCAGTCAAGTTGCAGGTGACCACAGTCAAACAGCTATAAAATCCGCCTCGGGAGGTCCTGCGAGCCCTGCTGAGAGCGGGGAGAGCCGTCCTTAATGCACTAATGATACTGAATTGTACACTTAAAAGTGGCTAAAATGGTTAATGTTGTGTTAATTGTACCTCACCTCAGTTAAGAGAGAAATTGCCAGACTCATTTCCTGAGTGTTTAATTATCTTACGTCCCCACCGATGAGCCCTGCGCGGGTTCCGGGCTCCGCGTCCTCACCAGCACCTGGCGTTGTCAGTGTTTTGGGAGGCAAGAGATTAAGGGAAAAGGGACCCTGGCATTCGGTTTCCAAAGCTCAGCTGGCACTGGGCCTGACCCCGCACCCACCCGTACCGTCTGCGGGAGTGAAAGTCGCCGGAGTGGGGGGCTCAGGAGTGCCCTCCCTGGGCCTGGGGTGGTGGCCCTTGCAGCAGGGCGGGCCTGAGCCGCTTGGGATGGAGCTGAGCTGAACTTTGAATCCTCGTGTGACGAGGAAGCGTCCTCCACCCACGACACGGCAGCCCGGGCAGGGCTGGCGTGACCAGGTCCTTGGCCCTTCTCTGCTCTGTCAGCGGCGGAGGAGGAGCTGGCAGCTGGGAGGGATGCGAGGGCGTGTCAGGGCTGGGCTGGCCTCTGGGTTTTCTCGGGACCGAGAGTCCATGGCCCCCAGACTCGTTTCTCGTGGTGGGGCGGGGGTGTTGCAAGGAAGGGAAAAGGCGGTGCCCTGAGTTTACGTAGCTTGCAGGGGCCGCTGGGCTGCTTTGGCAGCTGCTGGTCTCCCGACGGCGGCACGAAGGTAGTTGGTAAGGATCCAGGCTGGGCCGACCCGTGGGCTTCGAAGGTTAAAGGGTCCACGTGGCAGCTTCCTGGAGCTGGTCAGGACACCCCCGCAGAGGGCTGGGCTGGCACCCGCCTCAGTGCTGGGTGCTCTGTGCCCCGACCCGTTTTCCAGTCCACCCGTGAGACAGCACTCTGCGAAGGGGTAGAGCTGAGAGTAGGCGCACCGGCAGCTGCTCAGGTGAGAGCGCCTGCAACCTGGAGGGCATCAGCAGCATCCGTGCCGCACCTGCTTGGGAGGGTCCTGGGTATTTCTTTGAATAAGTCTTTGAAAATGAAGGGTCCGTGTGTAGTGTACGTAGCACACGGTCGCGTTGCAAGCAACAGGAACTACAGAAATGTTAAGGGAAAGAAGGAAATATTTTGGAATTGTACACTGGGTAGTTCCCACCATATGCATTTATTTTTTTTAGAGATGGAATCTTGCTGAATTGCTCAGGCTAGACTTGAATCCCGGGCTCCAGCGATCCTCCTGCCTCGGCCTCCCAAGTAGCTGGGACCACAGGCACGCGCCACCACGCCCAGCTTTCCCACCATGTTTTGAGGACAGAAACCAGGATAGCCCTGGGGGTGTCAGGAGTTGGACACGGTCATCCTTCCCTGCACTTCTCCACTCAGGATAAAAGTCCAGGGACAGGGAGGCCTCTTGCCTGAGCGGGGGTCCGGAGCCCTCCCCCAGGGCTGGAGAAGTCGGGCTCCTTGGTTGGTGGGCAGCCCACCCACATCCCACAGGAACAGGCGGTTCCCCCAAGTCGTGACTGCTGGGGAGATAGAAATAAGATTACCAAAAATTGTTAACTCTGTATTGAAGATATTTAATGATGCAGAACGCTCTTTGTCCAGCCTCACCAGCTGACACGACTTTTCACCATGCGTGCCCGCCGCGGTTGAGAAAGGGGCAATAGCAACGAACAGTGATGAGTTCCGGGTTGTGGATTTAGGGACCAGGATGGGATGAAGTCGAGTTTTACAAAAAAAGTAATACTCAGAAACAGCACTGGTTTCCCCAAGCAGGTTATCCGTGAAAACCTGTGTTACTTGGAGCACATAAAAATGACGGACAGGCCGGGCGCGGTGGCTCGCGCCTGTAATCCTAGCTCTCTGGGAGGCCGAGGTGGGCGGATTGTTTGTGCTCAGGAGTTCGAGACCAGCCTGAGCAAGAGCGAGACCCCGTCTCTACCAAAAATAGAAAGAAATTCATTGGACAGCTAAAAATATATAGAAGAAAATCAGCCGGGCATGGTGGCGCATGCCTGTAGTCCCAGCTACTCAGGAGGCTGAGGCAGGAGGATCGCTTGAGCCCAGGAGTCTGAGGTTGCTGTGAGCCAGGCTGATGCCACAGCACTCACTCTAGCCAGAGCAACAGAGTGAGACTCTGTCTCAAAAAAAAAAAAAAAAAAAAAAAAAATGACGGACAAAGGGCAAGGGCAGAATTATACTATTCCAGTGATTCTTGGATATCTATAGGTCTAGATTGTTCCTAGATAAGAGTTTTGAAATTTGCTTTCCTTGCTAATTGTTTTATGGCCAGGCTGTGAGTCCTTGACGTCGACTTTGCACATGCCGCTGGCTCGCCCCGAGTTGTGCCTGGAATTGAGGTGGGTGAGTGGCCACCTCTCATACCCAGGTCATACCTGTCGTATCTGTCTTCGGGATCCCCCAAAGCCCCAAACTACTGTTGGCAGCCGTGGAAAGGCAGATAGGACTGAGAGAGCTGAATGTACAGGGAAAAGTCTGGAAACTCCAAGGTGGGTCTGGAACAAGTTTTAAGTGGTAAAGGAAGATCCAGCTTTTGTCTGGATGTTTGCCAAAGACCCTGCCTTTGCCGCGAGGAAGGTGGATGGAGAGCCAGGTGCCCGGGTGGAGCCCAGAGGCGGTGGGAGACGGATCTGCACTGCGTCTTTGCAAACCATCACGGGGGGAGGGAACGTGGGGGCGCAGGACACGCCACCCCAAAATGACTGTGGAGACCAGGTGTACCACCCCAGAATAGACTTTGGCATATTTTGAGCTGCTTATTCTGAGAAACCGTAGACACAGGCGTAGCTATGGAAAGCTGCCGTTTTATAAAAGAAATGTATGTCTAGGAAGGGAATCTTCATTAGTAAGTCAGGAAGAGGGCTGCTCGCGGCAACTTTTATTACCTGCGAGACTTTTCATCTGCACGCGAAGACAGCCTTTATTCACCACACGTCTCCTCCCCGCATCCTGCTATAGCTTGTCCCCACCACCGCAGAAGCCCCCGTGCCCTGTCCTTTTCCGTGGTTCGGGACGCTGTGTGAGTGTCAGTCATCTGGCCCTTCACGGTTCGTGCGACACCCAGCCTCGTGCACACAGTTGAAGCGGTTTCTCTCCTGTTCATCCGTCTTATGTCAATTTAATTCACAGTCCAACCAAAGAACCTAGAAGGGCGGAAGGAAGCCACTTCCCACCAGGAACTAAATGTGTACCAAATGTAAGATAAAATGTAGAAGTCGTTAATATCTGTAAACCGCAAGCACCTTTGCGATCGGAAGGGAAAAGCAGAGTCCGAGAGTGAAGGTGAAGAGCTTTAGCAGAAACTTAAGACATGACGGAGTCATGTGAAGGTTGCTAGGAGGTGACTGTGCAAGGGAATTGGCGCAGGGAGGTGCGGCGTCAGCCATGTGGTAGAAGAGCTGGTCCACAGTGAGCCAGAGGCCTCGTGACCGTAACGGGTTCCTTGCCTGACGCAGGATGCAGACGCAGGACGCACGCAGCAAGCCGAGACGCCCAGACACGGTTGCAGCAGAGAGAGGCGTGGCCGTAGGGCCACCGAAGGAGACAGAAGGAAACCTCAAATGCACCTCCCCGGGGGGTTTGGGGAGTTTAAGGGGTTTGGCGCGTAGTGGGCCAAGGTGTGGGGACGGATCGTTGATTGGTCTGAGAGTGTCCGGTGAAGTCTCGGGACGGGGAGATGAAGAAACCGCGTCCTCCTGCTGATGCGGTTCCTCCACCGGGGTCTTCAAACCGGTTCGCTCAGCCTGTCCACTGGAGTCAGGACCTGAAAAACATCTTGAGCAATTCCGAAACAAAAGCCTTGCGATTCTCACGTCAGAGATTCCATCAGCAGGACAATGCGGATGCCAATTGTCAGTGTCTAGCGCTGTGACCGGCGTTACAGGGGAGTGGCCCAAAGTGCACCGATTAATGCTTAATTACAGCGATATTTCTGCCCGGAACCCGGCATGCCTAATAATTCCTGTTAACCCTGTGAGGACGGTTTCAGTCCTGAAGAAAAACTGGGGAAATTTTTGGTTTTTAAACCAAATCAGTATTTTCCATGAACAAAAACCCAACTTACGATAGCTGGTTGAATACTCGCCCTGTGGGGTGGGGAGCGGGGTGAGAAACGCGGCTTCAGGAAATGCTCACCATGAACCAAAAATGCACTGGAGCGGAGATCCGACTTGATGAAGGATGCCCACACCCAGATTCCAGACTGCGGAAGACGGGGTGCTCTGTTCACAGCGCCCAAGTTCACCGTGTAACCCGCAGGCTCGTGGTTCCGTGGGATGCCCTTACTAGCCCCATTGTACAGGTTCAGAACCTGATCCTTGCAGAGAGGCCCAGTAAGCCCTGGGCTGGTGGGTGGGTTGCAGGGCTGCCTGGGTCCACTGGGGACCGCTGTCCCACCCTGCTCTCCACAGTGGCTTCCGTTAGGACATCCGCCTGCTGGGTGCCGCCCTGACCCAGGCAGCGTTGAGTAGCGTTGTGCAGACGCAGATGGGCCGGGCGCTGCGATATGAGCGCGACAGTGTCTGAAAGGCAGGTGAGACCCAGGCACCCTGCTCGGGGCTCTGGGCATGGCAGGCCGGCCAACAGGCTTGGCCCTCCTAAGAGGGGAGGTGACAAACTTCTGACTCGGGATCCTGGCTCTGGGACAGCAAGGTCCCCATGGGTCCCCATGTTCTCTTGATGCTTTAAGAGGTGACCCTGAGAACTCTTCCCGCTCTCAGGTCTGCCAGCCCCAGAGTGCTCCCACATCAGCCCCAGAGCCACGACCTTTGGTCCTATCCTGATAGCTGGGATGCTGTTAAGTTTACCCCGAAGCAAAAGCAAAACCGCCAGAGTCTTGGCTGGAGATAACAGCAACAATGCTTCAGGCCATCCTCTGCCATCCTCCTGCCTCTCAGATAAGCAACTTCCTTCCAGCTGACTGGGGAGGGGTGCCTCTGCCCTGACCCCCTCAGAGCACAGCTGGAGAATGTCTGCTCCCTCCCCAAGGCAGGCAGCCAGTTCCACGGAGGCGTGGGTGGGGCCACAGCTCTGCGGCCTTGTGCTTCTTGGGCCTTGGCCTCAGTTTCCCCGTCGGGCAAGTGGGAGTGTGGAGCTGATGACATTGTGTGGCCCTTCTCCCTCTTCTGCCCCGTGCGCGTGGGACCAGGGACTTGAACAGCACCATGGCCAACCCTGATGGGCCTGTGGCCGGAGCTGCAGTGAGGACGGAGTGGGCCTGCCCGAAGCCCGGCCACCCGGCCGGCACGGAGCCAAGCTCTCGAAGTCCCAGGTGCTGCCGGACGCAGCCACTGGCAAAGGGGAGAGGCAGGGCCGGCCCGTCGGAGGGCAGGCTGGGGGCTCTGCTCGGTGGGGAGGAGAACACCTGAGCAAGTGCTGGGTGATGTGCGCAGCAGCTGCTGTTCGCGCTGCCTGACTGGAGCTGTAAGTACAGCCCGTTAAGGTACTGAAAGAGTTGGCTCCAAAGTTTATCTCCTCTGATTCCCCGAAGATTTTTATCTCTTAAAAGCATTATTTCTATTCTTTAGAGAGATTTCTCCTTGCAGGATGTAGCTGATTTGGGCCAATCTGCTTTTTTTTGAAGACATCAATCTAGACACAAACGAACAAAAGTATTTTTGGAGAGAAACTGGCTTGTCTGACCCGCCCCTTTTTGTGTAGTGTCTCTAAGCTCCATTGCTTTGGAAGAAATGGTGATTAATAATTACCCTCGTGACCTCTGTACCTTCTGGCTTCCTCCACTGCGGGGCACAAGACATGGCCATTCCCGGGGCTCAGCTGTGCAGGCGGGCGGCCCGGCAGACAGCTCCGCGGGCTCGGCAAGGTCAAGGGCGGAGGTAAGGCCGGCGGGTGAAGGGAGGGCCGCCCGCTCTGCTGGCGGGGACCTGGGCAGAGGATTTGTTCAGAGAGAGGGTGCAGTACGTGGCTGTCTCCTAGCGCAGTTGCGAGCTGGGTTTCCTCGGCAATTTTCATTCCTTCCATCCCTCGATGAACAAGCACCTGTGCCGTGATCTATCGCGAGTGAGGCGCTCGCGTCCCGGGAAGGAACACGAGACACCTTCCTTCCGCAGGCTTGGAGCCCTTGAGTGTATTCCAGTATGCTTTCAAGTGTTTCTTTTTGCTTTTGAAAAAAATGAACTTGGGCCGTGGCGAGAGAGTGACTTCCAAGCGTGTCCCTGCCGAGGCCGAGATGGTAGCACAGGGACAGGGGCAGGAGCTGGCAGGGAGGGACACGAGCACCTCAGCTTTGGAAGGGAGCACGGGGCTTTGCTCCCTGTGGCCTGACGTTAATGACTCATCTTTACCTCTGGGGCTGAGCCGACCGTCCCTAAGGGGCTGACAACTGTCCTGCGCGAAAGCACTGGCTAAGGATCTGCTTTGGCCGGCGGAGCCCTTGCGGAGCTCGCGTTCCCGTTCAGTCCGCGTGTGCTGAACCAGGATTCCGCCCGTGCCCCGCCTGCAGCCTCCCGGGACACGCAGGAGCGGAAAATGGGGGAGACGAGCCCGAGGAAGCGGAGAGAGGATGGGAAGCCGGTCCAGAGTAGCGAGCCCAAGACCACAAGCCTCCAGAAGGAGGTAAGGCCGTTCCCCGTCGGGGTGGAGCGGGGCTGGGACGAGGAGCGGCTGGCAGCCCAGGCCCCGCCGGTCCCTGGTGATGGGGCAAGGGGTGTGATCTTTGATTTGTAGAGTTCACCTTTAAAGGAGCAGTTCTCTGGGCTTCCCTCACTTCCTCTTGCCAGGGAACTCTGCACGTTCTTTCGAGGTTCGTACATACGTGTCATGTGCGCTGGGCAAGTGTCCAGAGGGGCTGGTACTTTTGCTCAAACCGGTGGCCTTCCCAGGGATGGTCAGAGAAGGCTTTCTTCTGACGGTCGAGCCCCTTCTACGGCATCTTGGCTGAATCTCTGTCCCTGTTTGAACATCTGTAGTGACGGGAAGCATTCTGTTCTAGAGGACTCTGGCTGGGACGGCGTCTGACGTAGGTGTGGCACAGACGACTGCTCTGAGTCGCAGGGTCGTGAGGAGGGGAGGCTGGCCCCAGGCCGAGAGGGAAGGGGAGCTTCCGGGGTGGGTTTGGAGGCAGGAGGGAGCTCAGCGCTCCACACCGCGCCAGTCCCAGGTGGGCGGGAGCAGCGGGGTGTGGAACGGAAGGGCAGCAGGGCTCTGTGCCCAATAGGATGGGGAAAGGGCCCCAGAGTGAGCTTAGGACGGCGTCAGCCTGGAGGGCAGACGAGGGGGCTGGGATCTGGGCAGGACCCCCAGAAGCTCCCATGCCTGGCCCAGAGGGCATGGAGGAGGGACGGCTCTTAGGCTTTGGGGCTGGACAAGGGTCCCCAAGAGTCGGGCACCAGGCAGCACCTCCCTCCCTGCCAGTCTCATGCCTGGTCCCATCCAGGTCCTCTCAGAACCCTGGTGGGCCCCCTGGCCACAGAGAGCCGCTGAGAAACCCCCAGGCGTGTCCTAAACCCATGCAGAGCTCATCTAAGTCGGGAGGGCTGGAGAGGCAGGGGCTGAGCCTGTCCTCGCCTGGAACTGCACCCTGGCCCTGCGGCTGGAACAGAAGCTGACGCAGCTCCCCAGGGCCCTCACGTGTGCGCCGAGTCCCCTGGGTGGCCAGCCTGCCGCTGGGACCTCCCTGGTCCCCTGGCGCGTAACCGTGAGCACAGCCTCTGCCCAGGCAGGCGAACACGGGCCTCGGAGACTTCCTGCTCTGGGAATCTGGCCTGGGCGGCTTCTAAGGGCTGACGTTATGAGTGGGGGCTTGAGTCAGGCTTTTTTTTCCTTTAAAAAAGTATTTCTCCCCTGATTGGTGTGCAGTTTACGTACAGTGAAACGTGCAGATCTTTAGTGTGCAGTCGGATGAGTTTTGACAAACATCTCGGAGCTCTCCCCCTCGCCCCGGCCTTGAATTCCCAGCACCGCGGGTTAGCGTTGCCTGTTCTTGGTAATCACACCCTGAGCCTGGCTTTGTTCTTAGAAAGCTCAGGCCCTGGACAGTGGCACCGAGGGAGGCTCACAGGGAGTCCCCGAGTGTTTCTGGCTCGGGGAGGCCTCCGTTGCTCCCCCACCTCCGAGCGGCGCCTCTGGCCAGGACGTGAGCCTTAACTCCGCTCTGCTTTGGCGACTCCTCTCTCCTCTGCCCGGCCGCAGGGCGCACCTGAGGGCCTTTCCCGCTGGTGGCCGACGTGCCGAGTCAGCCTTTCCGTTGGGCGCACGAGGGCTGTGGTCAGGAACGTGGGACCTGGTCCCCTCTCTGGCTGTGTACCCAAGGGCAGTAACTTACCCTTTCTGTGCCTGTCTTCTCCTCTGTAAAATGCGGGTGACGTGTGTCCCATGCATGGGGCTGCCACGAGAATCGATCGATTCAGCGAAGCCCCGGGAACGGGCCTCTGTTGCCACTGCGACGGCGTCAGGCGGAAGTGCCTGGGACGTGGGGTTCAGCTGGAGCTGTAGTGGCTGTCCCTGAGGGGGTGGAGAGGGTGCCACCGGGTCCGGGTGGCGGCCCTGACGCCCCCTCCCCCCTCCGCACCCGAGGTGGGGCTGGTCAGTGGCATCTGCATCATCGTGGGCACCATCATCGGCTCCGGCATCTTCATCTCCCCGAAGTCCGTGCTCAGCAACACGGAGGCCGTGGGGCCCTGTCTCATCATCTGGGCTGTCTGTGGGGTGCTCGCGACACTGGGTAACAGACGGTGCTCCCCGGCGAACTCCTCCCTGTCCAACGCGGGGGACGGGTTACATAAGGGTCCTTGCTGCTGCTGGCTGCAGCTAAACGTCTGATGGCCAGAACGCAGGGCCGTCGGTGAGAGGACCACGGTGGGAGGAAGGCTCCCGGGGACACAGGCAGCCCATCACAAGGGCAGTGGGGGACCCCCTCTGTGTTCCAGGCGCTCTGTGCTTCGCAGAGCTCGGCACGACCATCACCAAGTCGGGTGGCGAGTACCCGTACCTGATGGAGGCCTATGGCCCCATCCCCGCCTACCTTTTCTCCTGGATCAGCCTCATGGTCATAAAGCCTTCGTCCTTTGCCATCATCTGCCTCACTTTTTCCGAGTACGTCGCTGTGCCCTTCTACTCGGGGTGCAAGCCGCCTGGAGTGGTCGTTAAGTGCCTGGCTGCTGCCGCCATCTGTGAGTACCCAAGCCTGAAACCCAGGGCAGGGGTCAGAGAAGACCTGGCCCAGATGACATCGGGGGCAGGTGGGGGAGGGGGCGGCTCCTCACTGGTCTTTGCGGTCCCTGTGGGTGCCACATGCCGAGAAGCCCCCAGGACCGTCGGAGCTGCAGGGATTGGCTGTCCCGCAGACTGCGCCCTGGCCTTGGGGCCTATGACTTCTCTGCCGCCCCCAAGCAGCCCCAGCGTGACCCCTTCTTTGGCTCAGCCCTCCCAGCATTCAGCTCAGGGTGGCGGAGCGGGTGGCGGTGGAAAGGAGACTTTCCGGGGCCCTGCTGCAAACCACCCACGGACATCACCTGCCCGACCTGCAGTGCTCATCGTGATAGTGAACTCGCTGAGCGTGCGGCTGGGCAGCTACGTGCAGAACTTCTTCACCGCCGCCAAGCTGGTGATCGTGGCCATCATCATCGTCAGTGGATTCGTCCTCCTGGCCCAAGGTGACCGCGGCGGGCAGGCGGGCAGGCGCCCGGCGAACCCTGCGCCCCCTCTGCGTCTGGAGCAGACTTGCCCATGAGCATCTCTGAGGAAGCCTGGTGGGAACCTAGAACGCTTTAGCGCCCCAGCTCTCCAGAGTTAGTTTAGTAACCTGAGGTCATAAGTCACTCCCTCCCTTCGCCAGGAGATGAGCGCAAAATCCGGTCGGCTGACACCCGCTGTTCGCTCTGGCTTAATTACAGGAAATACAAAGAATTTTGAAAATTCTTTCGAGGGGGCGGAGGTGTCTGTGGGAGCCATCAGTCTGGCGTTTTACAACGGACTCTGGGCCTACGACGGATGGTGAGGCGCCCCTGAGATGTCCCGAGTCCAGTGCTGCGTTCCTTTGGGCTAATGTCACCTCGGCTGTCCCCTTTCTGGTGTCTGGTGTGACCCTAAGATTCACCGTCACGTTTCCCTTTTGTGAAGCACCCAACCCTCACCCTTCAGTCTCCCTCGGATGCCGAGACACCTGCCCTTTTCCCGGTGACAGCGTCCCGTGGGCAGGCATGGCGGACCCGGTGTAGGATTCTCACCAGGCAGCCAGGGCCGCCCAGGGTCTTGGCAAGGCAAGAACACTCAGCAGCACTTCTGCTCACACCCCGAAAGCTTCGAGTTTGGTGGGTGAGCTGCTGCTCGTGTTCTTCGAGGACGCAGCGTGGCCATCCCTGACGCCGGCTTTCCCCTCTGTGTGGCAACCGTAGGTTTCATTTCTTTTTCAGACAAAGAAGTTCTGTTTTCTCTTGGGGACTTGCTACTCCCAATTGTCCTTGCAAATGCACCTGACTCTCACAGAGGGCAGAGATTTGACCACTTGACAGATGTGTAGGTCTTGCTAGGACCCCAGGCCTGCTAGCACCGGGGCCTTCCCAGAAAGAAGTTACCCTGGAATTCCCGCAGAATTTTCTCTATGGCGGAGAATCTTAAATGAGTCTAACGTTTATTAGTGTATGTTCCCCAGTCTTAAAGACCAGATATGCTGAAAGTCACTCACGTTGACTTTTCCTTCTCCAGGAACCAGCTCAATTACATCACAGAAGAACTCAGAAACCCTTACAGGTAGGAGCTGAGCCCGGGCGGGGGGCGGCGGCACATTTCTCTTCTCCAGGTGAGATGCGGAGCTGCTGTCCCCGTTAGCCCCGACCTTCTTCCAGATGGGACGGTCCTTATGTGCTCGTTGAAGTCGGGTTTTGTTGTAGGTAATGGAATGGTTGCTAAGGGGAAGGAAGGACTCTAACTTCCTTTGTCTCTGGCTCATTTTGCTTTACAAACAATTCAGTTTTACTGCCCTGGAGTCTGTGAGGGAGAATTCTCCTTCGAGAGTGTCCCCCGTTCCCGCTGGGGCTCTGCTGTAGCACAAACCCCCTGCTGGGGAAGACCTCTGGAAGGGCATCTGGGACCCCAGTCCCACGGGGAGCAGGGGAGGGCCGGCGGAAAGGACTAGACAAAGCAACCACCTCACGAGTCTGCCATGGATGCTCCGGTCTGACCCCGGGTTCTGTGTCACTGTCCCGCCCAGAAACCTGCCCCTGGCGATTGTCATCGGGATCCCCATGGTGACAGTGTGCTACATCCTCATGAACGTGTCCTACTTCACTGTGATGACGCCCACCGAGCTCCTGCAGTCCCAGGCCGTGGCCGTGGTGAGCGCCCAGCGTCGCTGCCAGAGGGTCGTGGCCTGTGGGAAGGGGTCAGACGAGGTGTCCACGCCAAGCTGAGGTTCCCACACAGGCACGGCGGGGAATCATCAGCCAGGAGCCCGGGAGAGGGGACGGATGAGGCCGTGAGGGGAGAGCGGGGCTGACCCCCAGGGTTGGGGTCTTGGCAGAAGGAGCACGAAGGAGTTGAGAAGTCATCACAGTAACAGCGAGGACGGGAGGGGACAGAGGTGGGAAAGGTGGGGGCCGAGAGCTGGCGTTGGAAGCTGGCACCGAGGTGACGCACTGGGGGGGTGCTGAGCGGGGAGGAGCAGGGCGGTGAGGCCGGGTGCCGGAAGGAGGCAGAAGCGACTGAGAACTATGCCAAGGGGGGTGGATGCGCGATTTCTGTTACCGTCGAAAGGTCCTGAGACGCTCCGAAGAGAGAAAAGGCAAAACTGTTCCTTCCCGAGCGCTTCCGCCCGCCCCCTCCGGGAGAGGCGTCTCGGAGGCGGAGGCTGTGCCCGGCACGCGGGGTCCTCCCGGTCCTGGGGCAGAGCAGCTTTGTTGGACCAGTGGCTCTTGGAGCCGGTGAAAGACCCTGAGGATTCATCTCATTCTCTCACCAGACGTTTGGGGACCGTGTTCTCTACCCAGCCTCCTGGGTCGTTCCAGTGTTCGTGGCCTTTTCAACCCTCGGCGCTGCCAACGGGAGCTGCTTCACGGCCGGCAGGTAGGGGACCCCCTGCTCCTCGCGGGGCGGGTGGCAAAGCCGGTCCACGCTCGAGGGAGACGCGCACCTCAAGGCCTCGGGCCCTGCCAGGGGAGCCCTCAGGGCGCCAGCAGGAAACCTGCAGGGCAGAGAAGGGACGTGGCCGGGACGTGCGGACGAGCTCGCGCTCCGGGACCAGATGCGACTGCTGGCCTGGGCTCTCCCGCCTCGGTGGGGCCCCGGCGCGGGCAAAGGCGGGCGGGAGACGCGGGGGCGCCGCACGCCGCACTGGGCCGCGCCGTTGCCTTGCTCCTTCCACCTGAGATGCTTCCCGAGCATCTGCTCACGTTAGCCGGTGCGAACCAGACCAGGAACTGGCGCACGGCCCCCAAAGGCCATATGGTTAAGATTTCAGGCTCGCAGGCCGCCGCCCTGCTCCAGTAAAACTGCATTTACATGAACAGGTAGGTCGCCACCCTCCAGACCCAGCCGGTCTAGACACAGTTGACCACAGTGTTCTCATCCACTGTGTGCGCAGCGTGATAAACCCGCCGCTCCTGGGCTCCGTTCGGGTTGTTTCCGCCACCGCTGCTCCGGTGAACATCCTTGAACATACATGTGTCTCGGCCCAGCTGTCCGGTATTCCAGATGGATACGTTTGTGAGGGAAATGGCCAAAGATTCCCCACTTTAAAAAATGCAATGCACACCACACAATCACTCTCCTGAAGCCGTACCGAAAGGCATGCAGTGCTGGCCCCCCGCTTCCGTTTTCAAAAGCGTTTTGTCTATTCCAGATTCTGTGCTTTTACCTTTTATTTTTAATTGACAATTGCATATGTTTATGGTGCACACTGTGGACCGAGCAATTCTCACTAATATATCCATCACCTCCTGTGCTTAGTTTTTTGGTGGTAAAAACATTTAAAGCCCACTCTTCTAGCAATTTTGAAATATACGTTAACTATCGTCGTCTTACTGTACAACAGCTCACCAGAACTTATTCCTCCTGGGCTTTTGTACCTTTGACTGACATCTCCCCTCTCCCTTCAGCCTCTGGTAGCCAAGATTCCACTCTCTACTGCGAGTTCAAATTTTTACATCTCGCGTGTGAGACCATGTGATAGTTGTCTGTGTTTGGCTCATTTTTTTATTCGGCATAACGTCTGGATTCATCCACATTGTCAAAAAGTGACAGAATTTCATTCTTTTAGAAGGCTGAGTAGCATCCCATCGTGTGTATGCGGCACATGGTTTCTGTCCGTTCATCTGCTGACGGGCGCTTATGTTGTTTCCACGCCCTGGCCACCGTGACCGAGACTGCAGTGACCGGGGGGTGGGACGTCCAACACTGATTCCAGTTCTGCAACTGGAAGTGGGGCTGCTGGATCATGTGGTGATTCTGTTAATATTCTTAGTTTTCTAAAGAACCACTGTAAAGTTTTCCAAAATGGCTGCACTAATTACCATTCCCGGCAACGGCGTACCAGGGTTCCCATTTCTCCACACTCCTGCCGACACACACCTTTCGTTTTTTGATCATAGCCCCTCTAACAGGTGTGGGGTGATATCTTATTGGGGTTTGTATTTGCATTTCCCTGATGGTTAGTGATGTGGAACGTTTTTCACGTATGTGTTGGTCTTTTGTGTGTCTTTTGAGAAATGTCTATTCAAGTACTTCCCCATTTTTTAATGGGATGGTTTTCTTGTTATTGAGTAGTTTGAGTTCCTTTTATATTTTGGATATAAACCCCCTTATCTGATAAATGATTTACAAATATTTTCTCCCAACCTGTGGGTTGTCTCTTCACCCCGTTTCCTTTGCTGTGCAGAAGCCTTTTAGTTTGATGTGATACCATCTGTCTAGTTTTGATTCTGTTGCCTGTGCTTTTGGGGTCATGTGCAAGAAATCATCATCCAGATCAATGTCACCTAGCTTTTCTCCTAATAGTTTTATGGTTTTAAGTCTTGCATTTAAGTCTTCAATCTACTTTGAGTTGTATAAGGGCTAAGGGCCCAATTTCATTCTTCTGCATGTGGATGGCCAGTTTTCCCATTTCTATAAGAATGCTAGAATCAGCTTGTCAGTTTCTACAAAAAAGGCTTTGAGGAGTTTGATCAGGACTGTGTTTAATCTATAGATCAATCTGGGGAGGACTGACATCCTAACAGTGTTGGGGCTTCCAATCCATGGGTGGACTACTTAGCTCTTATATTTTTTCACAAATGTTTCTGAGTAGATTTTGGTATACAGTTCTTGCACATCTTTGGCAGATTTATTCTACATCTTTTCATGCTATTATAAATGGCATTTAAAATTATTTTTTAAATTTGTTTCTGATAGTTCATTGCTTGTATAGAAAACACAATTTTAATAGCTTCATTGCTTGTATAGAAAACACAATTTTAATGTATTGAGGTACAATACCATGATGCTCACCCTTTGCAACTATACAACCCAATTATTTTAGTACATTTGTAAGGCTGTGCAAATATCACAATCCAATTGTAGAACATTTCAGTCGCCCCAGAAAGTTCCTTCATGCTTGAATACAGTTAATCCTGCTTAACGTGTTTGTTTACTGTGATCGCCGATAGCTGAATTTCTAACACATTACTTTGTTTTCTTGGCTTTTAAAATAATCCTGAGTTATATCCCTCAAATGTCCTTTATTCCCGTTTGTTTCCTGCTGATATGGAAGTTGTGTGTTTATTCTGTCCATGATCACCCTGAAAATTTAGTGTGAATACCCAACAGAGTGCCGGTCTTTCGATTCTCTTCCTCTCTTGCAGGGCTCTCCCTTTTCATGTCAAAACCTGGTTGTAAGCCCCCTACTCTAAGAAACGTTTGTTATGAAATAAATAAGTCAAATACTTAGATACACACCAACAACACATTCTACTGCTTTTTCCTTGACATTGCTTCTTGTGGTCGACTCCCTTTCAGCTATACAGCTTCCAGTGAAGAGTTAATGTCTCATAGTTTATCTAAAAAGGAATTTATTTTGCCAGTAATCTTGAATGATAGCTTAGCTACACAGAATTCCAGTCTGAAATCAGTTTCCCTCATCATTTTGAAAATACTATTCCTCACATGTCTGCTCTTGTTCTTGTTTTCCTAATTCTACAGTAATAATTTAAATTCAGTAGCCCTTAAGATTTTTTGTTTTTCTTCCACTATGATGTTTGTATCTGGGTATGTTTATGCCTTGTGTAGAACTGGGTTCAATTTGAAGGCTCACAGTGCTTTTCATTTTATAAGTGTTCTCTGCTCTTTGAATCTGCCGTACTCCACTTGCTGTACGTGACCCTCTCCCGTTCTTCTCTTAGCTTCCCAACTGGATTTCCCATCTGTCTATGCTTCGTGCTCGGATCTAGCTTCCAACTTGGTAACTTTGACCTTTCTTTAAAAGAAATTCTGCTTAGCCAGAGGATACTAGGGGAAGAGTAGGGGGAGAGATGCGTTAAAGGATACAAAGTCATGGCTGGAGAGGAGGAGCAAGCCCTGGTGTCTTCCACAGCAGCGCAGGGTGACTGCGGCTAACCACGACTCACACCGTCAAATGGCTGGGACGGGGACGCTGACTGATACGTGCTCATTACCCCGATCTGATCACTGCATATCACACCACCACTCCGTACTCCATGCATAATACTATTGTATCAACTTTAAAAAAAAAATGAAAATAGAAAAAATATTGTTCTTCTCTCTTTAACCTTTTAAACAGTCTTTCGGTTACTGAGTTATCTGGAGTTCTTGGCAGAGGGACTAAGCCACTTGTTTGTGTCTGCTGATTTGCTCTTAATTTGCCTGATTTTTTAATACATGGAAACTCTTTGACTGCATTTTGGAACTGAAATGGCAGGGCACTTCTGTGTTTGCTCCTATCGGGCACCCCAGGAACTGGGGTCCACTGGCCTAGTTTTGACATTTGTTTCTTGTATAACTTTCGGGACTCAGAGCAGGAATCTCCCCAAAGCATCCCACCCGTCCCTGCTTTGGTGGCTGCACTGTGGCAGGACGCAGTTGGCCACCACGCTCGCTGCTCCCCTCCAGGGGGCAGACATCGACCTGAAGACGACCCGTCACCACTCAGTTCCTTTCTCTGTGGCGGGGCGACAACCTGCGTGTGGTTACCTTTCTCCATCGTTGTTTTTCCAGACTCATTTACGTCGCAGGCCGGGAAGGCCACATGCTCAAAGTGCTCTCTTACATCAGTGTCAAGCGCCTGACTCCAGCGCCCGCCATCATCTTTCACGTGAGTGTGAATCCCGCCACGGGTCACCAAGCTGAAAGGCACAGGGCCCCTCGGTTTGCACGGTGACGCAGACCTGTCCTGCTAAGCCCCGTGGTTTTCAGATGACCCAGACATATCAAAAACCCAAGACAATTCAGACAATTACCCAGCTTCTGCTTTTTCTAAATTTATCCATGAAAGACATTGCTTGACCAGGGGCCCAGGAGAGGGACAAGCTGGAGGGTTCAAACTACATAAAAGCCCGCTCGTTACAGGGAAGGCGAATGAGGCGTTCACCAGGTGGTCACCGACACCAGCCTCTCATTACGGACTGATGACCTGGCAGCCGCGGGACCTTTGTGCAGCACAGGCCCCGACGGCTTCCGACTGGAGCTTCTGGGTGGACAGTCCTTGGTTGCGGACAGTTTTTCTGGGCTCCAAGAGACCATTCTTAGCCTCGGGGCCAGACGCCAGCAGACAGGCCAGGGCATGCGACCAGCGCAGGTCAAAATCGGACTTGAGTTTCGTAGTCGAGGGCCCGTGCCCATGACCAAAACTGTCTGAAAGGAAAATTCATAATTACGAAGCTGGCACAATGTACACGCGTATTTTGTTTTTTCCTTGCTGAAAATCACAACTTCAACATCCAAAAATTTTCCAGGTCTTTTCTGTCCGGCTTCAAAGGGAACAGCTACCGTAGCCACAGTCAAGTTTGATGGGATTCATGGGAAGTTCCTTTCAGGATAAAGTGTTTAGTCCTCTGTAAAGCAGTAAGAATAGAATAATGGTTTTATGTACTAATGACCCGAAAATTCATTCTTCTTTCTATCAGGGCATCATAGCGATCATTTATATCATCCCTGGTGACATAAACTCGCTAGTCAATTATTTCAGTTTTGCTTCGTGGCTATTTTACGGCCTGACGATTCTAGGACTCATCGTGATGAGGTTTACCAGGAAAGAACTGGAGAGGCCCATCCGGGTAAGTTTACAGCCCCCAAAGTCACAAGTGGCTGCGGTTTTTAAAAATGAAATTAGCGGTAACTATTTCAAATACTAGGGGCATGCGTTCTATGCCCGCTCTCACTCTTTACTTGCATATCATATTTTAGACTGGAGTTTATGATCTAATTAGACAGTTATTCATTTTACTAAGTTATCAAGAATACCTGTGGCCTCTCTAATGGTCCAGTTCTGGTATCTCTCACACGTACACTATGCATAGATTGGCGGGGACTTCTGAACTCCAGCCCCATTCCTGTGCGTACAGCCACTAACAGTCCAAATTTGCAGTCCGTTCGGGCTCCCTCCCCACTCCGTGCACGGCTGGCGTGGGTCTATATACCAATGAGGAGGAGGGAGAAGTTATTTAGTTTTCCTGTGTTAGGGACTTTTTTAAAACAAGTGTGCTGTTTAATTGTCATGATAACAGACGCTCAGAGATACAAGAAAGAGTGAGGCAAGCTAGGGCTTAAGTAACCAGGACAAGAATAAGGATAATGTCTTTAGCTTTAGGATTTTGTTTCAGAAATTTGTCTAGTGTCTTTCTGGCCCTGCATCCTGACTACCACATGTGTCTGGAGCCATGGGGCAGCTTGCCTGGAGTCCTGCACCTCCGCCTCTCAAGTCACCTCGCAGGCAAAATCACGCTGGTGATATACACAATTAATAGGCACAAAATCCCTGATAAAAACAGAGCCACGAGGATAAGGAAAAACCCTACAGCCAACATCTTGAGGAAAAGAGGTACTGCCGTAAACTCCAGATTCTAAGTGGAAGCCCCCCAGCCCCATGTGGCCCCCCCACTCTTAGATTCTCAGTGGGAAGATCTGCGGACCAGCACTGCAGTGGCCTGAGCTAAGCCCTCTACCGCCGCAGAAATTCCCCACGGAAACTCCTCTCCAGAAGGCAACAGCCAAGGGAACAACTGCTGGGAGGAGAAACCACACAGAACTCGGCGGGACACTGCGGTCGAGGTGGTGCAGCCCGGGAAGGCAGGTCCCACTGTCGAGAGGCCGTGAGCTGTCAGTATTTCAAAACGTCATTTTAGGGAAAAGAAATCAGCAAGAAGGAAAAGAAGGAACTTGAGAGCAAAAAAACGTGCCAGGAAACAGAGGCCCTGCAGGAAGGAAAAGGAAAAAAAAAAATCAAACAAAAATGAATCCAATAATTGGAGTCCCTGAAGAACAAAGTCAAAGTAACAGAATTTTAAAAACTAATTCAAGGGCCGGGCGCAGTGGCTCACGCCTGTAACCCTAGCACTCTGGGAGGCCGAGGTGGGCGGATCATTCTGAGCTCAGGAGTTCGAGACCAGCCTGAGCAAGAGCGACACCCCATCTCTACCAAAAATAGAAAGAAATTAATTGGACAACTAAAAATATATATAGAAAAATTAGCCGGGCATGGTGGCACATGCCTGTAGTCCCAGCTACTTGGGAGGCTGAGACAGTAGGATTGCTTGAGTTCAGGAGTTTGAGGTTGCTGTGAGCTAAGCTGACGCCACGGCACTCGCTCCAGGCAAGAGAGTGAGACCCTGCCTCAAAAAAATAAATAAATAAATAAATAAATAAAAATTCATCTTTAGACATGAAGAAATTTTTTTCAAAAAAAGATATACAAATGGCCAACAAATATGAAAAAATGCTCAATATCACCAATCGTCAGGGAAATGCAAATTAAAGCCACAATGAGATACCACCTTACCCCTGTCAGAATGGCCATTATAAATAAGTCAAAAAACAACAGAGGTTGGAGCAGATGCAACGAAAAGGGAATGCTTATACACTGTTGGTGAGAATGTAAATTAGTAGAACATCTATGGAAACCAGTATGGAGATTCCTCAAAGAACTAAAAGTAGATCTACCATTCGATTCACCAATCCTACTACTGGTATCTACTGAAAGGAAAAAAGTCATTATATCAAAATGACACCTATATCCAAATGTTTATCACAGCACAATTCACAATAGCAAAGATATGGAATCAACCTAGATGCCCATCAACTGATGAGTGGATAAAGAAAATGTGGGATATATACACCATGCAGTCCTACTCAGGCATAAAAAGGAATGAATAATGTCTTCTGCAGCAACTTGGATGGAACTGGAGACCATTATCCTTAGTCAAGTATCTCAGGAATTGAAAAAAAAAATACCACATGCTCTCATTTATAAGTGGGAGATACATGATGGGTATATATGGTCATAAAGTGGTGTAATGGACATTGGAATCTAAGAAGAGGGAGGGAAGGAGGGGAGCAAGGGATAAAAAATTGCCTTTTGGGTATAATGTATACATTTCTGGTGACAGATACACTAAAAGCCCTGACTTTAGCATTATACAATTCTTCCATGTAACAAAAAACACTTGTACACCCTAAATCTACTGAAAGTTTAAAAATCCAGTTTTAGTCTTAGTTTATGTTTCCATAGTCCTAAAACTCTTTCACAGTTCAAGCAACTCGCTAAGAACCGCTAAAGCCAAATGTAACTTTTTTTTCCATACGTGAAAGATGAATTTTTTCCACTGAACCATCTGGTTGTTTGAGTAAATACATACATACTGCCACCACACTTTTCTTTCCCTCAGGTACTATTTTGTCATAGTACCTTCCTGCTCAAGAACACTCATCATTACCATTTTCTCTTATTTGACATTTGCATGTGTATCTGCCACCTCTTAAGCTGAAAGCCATGGTTAACATGGCGTTCTTATTATGGGCAACACGTGATGCTAACCCTTACACGTGTGAACTCATCTAATTCTCACATCAGATTTATTTATTCCCATTTTATAGAGGTATACAGGAGAGATCTTTTTTTTTGAGACAGTCTCACTGTGACGCCCGGGCTAGAGTGCCGTGGCACCATCCTAGCTCACAGCAACCTCAAACTCCTGGGCTCAAGCGATCCTCCTGCCTCAGCCTCCCGAGTAGCTGGGACCACAGGCATGCGCCACCATGCCCGGCTAATTTTTTCTATATATATTTTTAG
>CAUYSK010008947.1:0-25658 GCA_963575035.1 Avahi laniger
CCCTGCCTGATCATCGCCGCCGGGTCCCCTCTCTTGGCTTCCTGTCCCCATGTGTGCACGTCACAGTTTCAGAGCCCAAGCCATCCGAGAACACGCAGAGGGACACTCGCAATTTGGAGGATTGCTCCAGACAGTCCCGGGAGTCACATGGCAGGCAGGTCGCCTCCCTGTCTTCTGGCCTGAGCATTTGGGTTTTTTTTTTTTTTGGAGGCAGAGTCTCGCTCTGTTGCCCGGGCTAGAGTGCCGTGGCGTCAGCCTCGCTCACAGCAGCCTCCAAATCCTGGGCTCAAGCGATCCTCCTGCCTCAGCCTCCCGAGTAGCTGGGACTACAGGCACGCGCCACCATGCCCGGCTAATTATTTTCTATATATTTTTAGTTGTCCGATTCATTTCTTTCTATTTTTAGCAGAGACAGGGTCTCGCTCTTGCTCAGACTGGTCTTGAGCTCCTGAGCTCAAACAATCCACCCACCTCGGCCTCCCAGAGTGTTAGGATTACAGACATGAGCCACCGCGCCCGGCCAGGACTTAGTTTTAAACTAAGGAAAATAAGATTTAAATAAGCTTATATTTCTTTCATAATAAGTAGGTTTATTATAGAAAACATAGGACATTTGAAAAGTAGAAGGAAGAATACAAATTCCCCATACATCTACCACTCAAAGGTGGCCACTGATGAAATAGTTGTCAATTTCCTTCCAGGAAGTTTCCCAGGTGTTGCGGTGATGGTGAAATGGGGAGCACGAGATGTTGGAAGCTTCTCCCTTTAATCAGACATGTAGGAATGATAATCTGGAATGGGTGAGGAGGTCACATGAGGATGCTGGGCCTGGTCATGGGTGCAAGGATGTAGCTCATTTTCCCCTACATTATCCTGGGTCCCACTGATTTGCTTGCCTGGCTCAGAGTGATGAGTGACGCTTGTTTCCTTCGCTCTCACCTTATGGCTCTTGTCTCTGGAGCACATGTGCATCCTGCTTGTCAGCTGGTTCCCGTCAGCTTTGCATGTGGCTGTGGGAGCTTGCCAGTGCCCTTAGGGCTTGCTAGCTCACATGTAGTCTGTATGGGTTTTTGTATAAGCCCCCAAAGGGAGGGTATGTTGGAGTCAGGGAGCCAGTGGTCCGGAAGATGTTTGGCAACCTTTTTCATACAGGCTGGCTGACCCGATGTTTCTCCCAGGACGTCACAGATTTTGCAAGCAGCTGTCCTTAGTTCCATGAGAACTGAAGTTTGATAGGGCAACTCCCTCTCTGTCTATGCCAAGCAAGGCACTGAGCTGGTTTCTTATGATTACGGGAAAGACAAACCACTAGAATTTACTGAATTTACTGTGGCGAATGGAATAGCCTGTTAAGTCAATTAATCGTGCTGGGCTGGGGGTGAACAGGAAGAACATTAAAGTGCGCTTTCCTCACTGCACTTCTTGCTATGGAGAGATATGAATATGGGCAGAGAGAAAACAACAACAAAATGATTTATAATAAAACTGTGAATAAAAACCTTGGAGCCCTCATATCCCTCCTCCTTAATTCAGAGCCCTCGTGAGTGACAAGCTCAGGAATAAGATATTTGAAAGTAAGGATAAAATGTGAATAAAAAATTCGTGCATCTCTTTTCTTCTCTCTGAATGGGATGCTTAAAAGTGAGACTCTTTGGGATCACAAAAGCCCTACTGCAAGAATATTGTGACTGGAAATTTCGTGTGAGCCTTTCTAGATAAGCCGAAAAACAAGGACAAGGCTGCAGGCTTACTGGACGCTAAGGGAGGTGACCTGATAGTCAGTGAACAAGATCAAGGCTTGACCCTCAGCTGCTCAAAGAACTTCACTTCCCCAGATTCCGCCATCTTTTCTTCAACACCCTTGTGGACACCTAGTTTAAGTCCGGACTCTCAAGTAATGGAAGTCTCCTCTCCAGCTGATCATCATCTTTAATTCTCTTTACCCTTCCACACATAGAGCCAATACCTGAAGCTTGTGATCTTCCCAGATTGTCCAGCTATGAGACATTGCACTAAAGATACCATCTCCTGTCTCCCTTCGATACTCCTGCAGTCCCTGTTATTGGAGCTCAGTGAGTCCCCAAAACTCCAAGTCCTCCTTCACTGCTACTCAATCACCTCGTGCCTGTTTGTCCTTCCCTACCCAACTCAGTGGCAGGGTCCATCACTTTAATTATTCTCTTGTCATTCATCTGTTACCCCTTTACTCTCTTACTATGCCTGGCTCTAGCTACCATTCTTCTATTTTTTTATAGACACATTTAACTCTCTACCTCCTAGACATGCCTCAATACATTGCAATCTAGCTCTTGTTCCCTTCAAAATTATTCTTAGTAAGGCCCCTAACAAACACTGTGTGGCTGAATCCAGTGGACAAAGTCTGATATTTTTCTTAATTGACTATTAAATGTTGGTGTTCCAAAGGTCTATTCCAGTCTCGCCCCGGTCTTACTCTGCTCATGTGACCTAGACAATCTCATCTACTTCTTAGCTTTAATTACATCCATATGCAAATGCTCCTAAATTTTTATGTCCAGTTCAGGTCTCTGTGTCTCACTTATCCACACCTGTGTATCCAACTGCCTATGGGATAGTTTTACATTTCTTACAGGCCCACAAATACACTTTGAATACAATTAAATTGATTAGTGAAACTGAGGGTTTAATTTGATCGGATTTGCCTACCCTGCTTGCTTTTGGTTGCTTGCTTTTTGTTGTTGTTTTCTCATTTTTCCATGAAGCTAAAGGTTGTGGTAGCAGAAGGCTGCACTGCTAAACACTTAAACTTAACCATGGCTGGCTACTTTATAGATAACATTCTTAAGTCACCATGGTAATAGTTGCTTCCGTTTTTTTTCAGGAACTTGCACCAGCTCCTGCCCAGTTCATACCGGCTGAGACCACTTCAACTAGGCCTGTGCAAGTGCCCGAGAGACGACCTTGTCATGTCCCAGGGCCGACACTCATCACTGGATCAAGCTAATGACATTTTGTGCACATATGTCCTACGAAACGCCATGAACCCAAGTACATTCATGCAGATCAAACCTATTATTTCATTTTTCCCCACTGCCAATCACCTTTACCCACACCTTAGACGACCCCACTTCCCTTTCCACATCTTTCACCGCCCCACTTCCCTAACGCATAGATACGCTAAGCCTCATCTTCCAGGAGGCGGATTTAACCCATGTCACAGTGATTGATTTACTGTGCGCAGGCAGAACGGACCTACACATGGCCAATAACTTTAGCTTCTCCTCTTCAAGCCTCTTCTGTTCCCCGTGGTCCCTAACTAATGAGTGATGCCACCAACTGCTCAGTTGCTCAAGTGAGAAATTATTCTTGATATGGCCTCTCTAGGCCACCTGTATCTGAGTGATCACCAAACGCAGCAGACATTTCTTTAAGACTGCTAAAATCAGGCCTCTTCTCCTCACCTCTGTGTTAGCTTCCTAGGGTCACCCTCACAATAGCCACACACTGGGTGGCTGAAAACGACAGCAACTTATTCTGCCGTAGTTCTGGAGGCCAGAAGTCTGAAATCAAGGTGGCAACAGGACTGTGCTCTCTCCAGAAACTCTCTGGGGAACCCTTCCGTGCTTCTCTCAATCTCTGGTGACCCCAAGTGTTTCTTGGTTTGCGGCAGCATCACTCCAGGGTGTGCCTCTGTTGTCACAAGGCTTCCTTCCCAAGGCGTCTCTTTGTGTCTTCTCATGGCCTTCCTAGGAGGACACCAGACCTTGGTTTTGGGCCTAACCTAATCCAGTGTGACCTCATTTTAATTTATCTAATCACCTCTGAAAGACTCTGTAGTTCAAATAATGTCACATTCAGATGTTCTGGGTAGAGATAAACTTTTGGGGACACTACTCAATCCAGTGCAATTAATAAATCTTAATTTATTCTATCACCATCTCTTATCTATATTGTTTTGACACTCCTTTGCTGATCTTTCTGTCTATGGCCTTGTCCTCATCCTCTGCTATATATTTGTTTTTTCTATAGCAACCACAAAGATCTTTTTAAAATAAAAATAAAATCATGTTGCGCACTGCTTAAAACACATCAACAATCTGCCTGTAAGACTCAGAATAACATCTCAGCTCTTTAACAGAGCCTAAAAGTTCCTTTAAAATGTGTGTTCTTGGATTTCTTTCTGGCTACATTTGCTCTTTGCTCCTGTCATTCTGGACTGTTGAACAACTTCTTCACTTGTTCCAGAGGTTTATTTCCTTTCTTACCTTTGAGCATTCACACATCCTGTATCTTCTATCAGTAATTATAGCCCATCCCACACGGTTCCATCCATGTGACTAACTCCCAGTGAGCTTGCAGATCTCAGAAGAGACATCTCTCCCGCCAGGAAGCTATTCCTCATTCTCAGCCTCTGTTCCAACTCGGTTTATCCCTGGTCTTCCGCACTTCCTGAATTGTAGCACATTTCCCCATAATATAACTCAATTGCCTGTTTCTATATCCTAATTCCTCACTCCTCTGTAATGTCTGTGATGACAGGAACCACAGTGGCTGTATTTGCAATGCCTGGTGCACAGAAGGCATTGATCAGTATTTGTGGAATAAATGAGTTGAGAACATTCAATGCTATTACATTAAAGGAACATAATGTAATCTGCCTCACAGTGATAGTCTTAATAATTACTTCAAGCATTTCTTCTTCCTGCAAATAACTTGAAATACAGAAATATGATAGTAATATCCTTTTAAAACAGAGAGGGGGAGAGATTTAAGTTACATTTTTTTACTTTTCATCATTAGTCCGTAAATTCATGGAGCTGTTACAGTCTTAAATTTGCAGGATTTGTGATAAAATTTCAGAACACGCAGAAGATAATGTTGATATTGTTCTTTCCTCTACGTCCACAGGGCATATAGAGAACCTTATAGACTGAACTTGGTGTTCCTATCATTTGAAATGATTGTATTAGTTAGACAAATGTTACTGAGTAGATATTTGGTTGCAGACACGTGATCAGGTAAAATGAAGGATCAATGGGCAAGTGGGATGGGTGTTATCAGGAGAGTTGGAATTTTCTTGAATGTCTGAGTCTTATCAGCTCCAACTTGGAAAAGAACTGCATATGCTTCTAATTTTACCTATTCTTTTTTCCTTTCTTTCTCTATCTTGCAAAAATTATCTCCCATATTTATAGCTCCATGTGAGAGGTTTGCTACTAGAACATTCAGTTACCCAAACCGAATCAAATATGAAATGAAAGGGACTATGTGCATTAAATTAGACCACAGTTTCCTGCTTTCTTTTTAAAATTCAGGGGTTTGAACCATAAATATGGGGTTCACGGAACTAGAAAATTTCAACTTGGGGCAAATCACTTGATACACTCTTCTCGTGAAGCACAGCCTCTATATCACCTGCAAGCTTTACAAACCTACAAATGATTTACAACCATGTAAAACGTCAACTCCAAGAAATACGACAGAATTCCAAAATTAGATAAGTCACTCACTGTTTTATGAGCTACATTGTTTCAAAAAATGGTTTCTTTTTGAATTCCCCCTCCACCTCTGCTGTTTTTGTGATATAAAAGGAATGCTCCAGGTGACACCAATAAAAATAGTGGCACAGGGAACTCCAAAGCCCGGACTCTCCACAAAAACAGTGAATAAACTGAGGAAAGAAACCCTGTCAGAATCAGCTTTATCAGAACTCTGGAAACTAGCTAAAGATTTATAGCTACTAGAAAAACATTTAATCAAGAAAAAGGTGGCCGAATCCCAGAAGGAGAGCTTTGTAGTGTTTTAACTTACCCTGGCCTCATTCCTTCTCCCCAGTTCAAGAACCTTGAGGATAGCAGCCTGACTGCCTGCTGTGGTTCCTGGTGCTGGCTGAGGCAGAGCAGACCTGTCCCCAAAGAACTGTGGTTGTGAGTTTTTAGCTGTTTGATGGCTCCCTGAAGGACTGCCTCCAAGGGCTTGTGTTATTTCACCTCACTTAGAACTCTCCCCACACGGAGAGATGGCTACATGGGGCATGCTTGTCAGAAACATTTAAAGGCACCTGTATTAGCCATTGCCACTTGGGTCAAGAGATAACAATCGGGGCAAATAAGAGACACACTGAAAAGCATGGGGCAAAGAGCTGGGGAGTGATATGTTTTGTGAACTTGCCAGAGAGTTTGAACGTGTGCTCTTCACAAACAGGGTTTATGTGCAAAGTTGTGAGTTTGGGTGGGGGTGGTTCCTAGATGTTTAGGGAAATCTGTGTCAAATCACAAGTTCATCGCTAAGCTAACCAAATAGAGACACCAGTGGCCATACATGACAAAGAATATAAACTTCTACAAAATTAGTTTAGAAAAAAACAACAGCAGTCACAACAAGCAGCAACAACAAAAAAAATACCCAGGGAGGGGAGAAAATATAATTTCAGAAGTTATCATGTTATAATATTGAAATTGCCCACTTTTTAACAAAAAGTTATGAGACATTCAAAGAAACAAGAAAGAAACCAAATGGAAATTCTGGAGTTGAAAAGTATTATAACCAAAATGAAGAATTCACTATAGGAGTTCAACAGCAGATTCCAGCAGGTAAAAGAAAGAATCAGCAAACTTGAACATAGGTCAATGAAGATTGCCCAATCTGAGGAGAAGAAAGAAAAAAGAGTGAAGGAAAATGAACAGAGTCTCGACGACCTGTGGGACACCATCAAGCATACTAACATAGGCATAATGGTAGTCCTATAAGGAGAAAAGAAGCAGAAAGGGTTAGAAATAATAGTTGAAGAAATAATTCCTGAAAACTTCCAAAATTTAATGAACAATTTGAATCTACACATCCAAGAAGCTCAATGATTCTCAAGTAGGATAAACTAAAAGAGATCCACAATGAAATACATTATAAGCAAACTGAAAATGCCAGAGACAGAGAATATTGAAAAAAAGCAAGGGAGAAGTGACTTCTTATATACAACTGATCCTTAATAAGATTAACACCTGATTTTTCATCAGAAAAAATAGAAGCCAGAAGGCAATGGGATAACATATTCAAAGTGCCAAAAGGAAAAAAAAATGTCAAGAATAATTCTATAGCCAGAAAAACTATCCCTCAAAAAATGAGGAGAAATTAATACCTTTTATAAAGAATAAAAACAGGTTTTCTGGTAGCAGTCCTGTTCTACAAAAAATGCTAAAGGACAAGATAATAGGACAATAGAAAGTGACTCAAATCTGTTTGAAGAAATAAAGGACACCAGTGAAGGTAATTACATAGGGAAACACAAAATCAGTATTTGTGCATGACTGGTTAGTAACTTCTCTTTTTTTCCTCTGTATGATTTAAAAGACAACTACATAAAGCAATAATTATAAATTAATGTGGATGAGAACATAGGTATAAAGATGTAATTTGTGAAAATAACAACATAAAGGGTGGGGAATAGAAATGGATCAAAGATATAAATATAAAAGCTAAATTATAAAATTCTTAGAAAAGACATAAGTGTAAATGTTTATGGCCTTAAGTTTGGCAATGGCTTCTTTCATGTAACACCCAAAGCACAAGCACCAAAAAAAAAAAATGCTGAATTGGACTTCATCAAAATTAAAAACTTTTATACATCAAAGGAAATTATGAAGAAAGTAAAAAACAAGACTACATCACGGGAAGAAAATATTTGCAAATCATAAATCTGATAAGGGTCTAGCTTCCAGAACATATAAAGAACTTAGACAACTGAACAACAGAAAGACCAAAAAACTCAATTAAAAAATAGACAAAGGACCTGAATAGATGTTTCTCCAAAGAAGATATACAAATGGCCAATAATCACATGAAATGATGCTCTACATTATTAGTCATTAGGGAAATGCAAATCAAACCACAACGAGGTACCACTTTTTATGCCCTAGGAAGGCAATAATAGTAAGGCTATAATAATAATAACTTAAAAAAATAGAAAGTGTTGGCAAACATGTAGAGAAACTAAAACCTTCACATTAATACATTGCTGGTAGAAATGTAAAATGGTGCGGCCACTGTGGAAAACAGTTTGGTGATTTCTCAAATACTTAAGAGTAATTCTGCTCTTAGGTATACACCGAAGAGAATTGAAAACAGGTGTTCAAACAAAAGCTGTACAGAATGTTAATATTAATAGCGACATTATTTCTAGTACCTAAAAAGTGAAAACAACTCAAATGACTGTTAGCTAAAGAATAGATAAACAAATAGATTACATTTATACAGTGGAATATTATTGTCATAAAAAGGAATGAAGTAATGATACATGCTCTAATACGGATGAATCTTGAAAACATTATTCAAAATGAAAAAGCCAGACACAGAAAACCACATACTATGTAATTCTATTTATGAACAATGATTGTTTAATGGGTATAGAGTTTCTTTTTGGGGTGATGAAAATATTCTGGAATTAGATAGTGGTGATGGTTGTACAGTATTGTGAATATACTTGAAGCCAACAAATTATACACTTTCAAATGGCTAAAATAGTGAATTTTATGTTGCATAAATTTTACCTCAATTAAAAAAAAATCAGGAATACATTTAAAAAAGGAATGCTTCAAAATAGTGGAAATAAATAGTGGTTTAAAAATGACCTGAAATCATCTAGATTCTTTCTTCTTGAGTTATAGTCTTCAACCAAAATGCATTGTTTCCTCAGCAATGCAGCTTTTGCAGTAGATGCATGCACCATACTGCTATAATTAACAGAATTTTCTTGTGAAATTACATTTGCAAAGCATTTTCAGTTGTCTCGTATTCTTTCTAGATAGTACGCTATCATCATGTATTATGCCAGGAATTGCAATAATTTAATCAATATTATAATTAAACAATCCCCACTGTAAGTATATATTTATATACTATGGTGTTGACAACTGGCTTTAAAAGAGCCTAGAGTTTAATAGTTTTGCGCATCATTTACAGTTCCCCTGTACCTCGGACATGATTGATTAGCACCACAATTAGAAATTATGTCCTCTGCAGAATCCATCTTGTATTGGGAAAATTGATTGTATTTCCCTGGGGAAGTCAGGTCTCATAATGCAAATGTTAATTAATTTTTTGTATTAAAAGCTAAATACAAAGATTGAATCACTTTTATTAGGAACTTCTTTTAATGAATTCACTGGCCTTTGAACCCAAACAGTTTATCTTTTGGCATATGCATTCTGTTAAAGAACAAAAACAATTGATTGTGAAATCATCCACGTGGAGGCTTCCTACTAAGTTATACAGATATGTGGCAATGGCTTCTCGATGGCTGTTAAATTTAATCTCAGACTGTTAGAAGATTTTCTTGTCTTCATTTTTCTCTTTTCTTTCTATTTCTTTTTGAAAAATAATTTTAAAAATAAGCCAGGAAGCTAAAACAAATAGCATCATTTTATCTTTTAATGGGACAATTTAGGGGGGAATGAAATTACATACACCGTTTTTTTCACATATATTATACTAGAAAAACATCATGTCAAAAATCATTATGGTGATATACATTGTAGAACAGTCTGTAAGTAGAGAACTACTAAGGTATATCTCATAGATTTTTCTGTGTAATGAAAGTTCATGACTATAATGGAAACCACCTTGTATGCATTTTAGTAGAAATTTCACTGGAAATTTAAATTAAAATATAACCAAGGGTGGTTTACAGTTCACTAGTCTTTGTAATGTCCAGGTCTATTTTCAAGGCTTGCAGAATTTTGAATCTCTGTTATGATCTAGCATATCTATATTAAAAACTCTTTCTTGATTAATTTGATGGAACATACTTTGGTTACCATCGTATTTAAGACCAGATTTTTGGGACCAAAGATATCTTATTCAATCCTCCCCAGCATGGGATCATTGCCATAGTTTGTTTTCTTAATGTTGTTCCTGTCTTCTCTAAAAAAATGTTGTAGTAAGCCTGCAAGTAGTTTGAAAAATCTCATTAGGTATCAAATGAGAAAATCGTTAAATGTGTCGCACTGCAGAAAGCATGGCACACTTTGAAATCTACATTACTCGGAGTGTTTCACTTCAGAGCGCAGTGCTAACTGGGGTTTACAACAAGCAGGTCGTTAGAGGAGATTTCATCACGGGGCCATTTCTCATATCTGAAGATATGTGGTCTTTGGCTCATTTGTGTGCATTGATGGCAATAAACATTTTGGACCCTCAAATTTGGATTAATTATCTCAAGTCAGTCTTCCTGAACTGTACTACGATGGCTCATAGAGCTGCCTCTCTGATACCTTCATGCCAGGGCCCCGCTGAAGCAAAATGGCAAGTTGGGCGGGTTGTTTTTAGTGATATTCTTTCTATCATGATCCTGCCTTTTAGAATCTGCTCCAACTTCTTATCTTGGTGCCTAATGCCTCCTGTAGCTTTCTGACTCTCAGAGTTCTTCAATACAATGCCCTACTCAGACACATTTACCCAAACAGTACGTGGCTAACGGGAACCACGTGCCACCTGCCCCGCACCTCCAATATCACAATGCCCAAAAGAAAGGAGAAAAAAAACATAGCTTTCCAAAACACGATAGTGCATGAAATCACTCCATAAATTATGAAATACAAGTTGAAGTTTTATTTGCTTTGCCCTATTAAAAAAAATGTATCTTTTCAACAAGGGTGAAAATAACAGTAATTTTAAAAGATATATCATTAAATTATAAATATTTTCAGTTCCCTCCCTGCTCCCTTACTCTAAGGAAGTAAGATTTCTGCTTGTTGGGTCCGTTCCTGGTGTTTGGGGGATTTGGGGAATGGGCAAACAGCAGCCAGAGATCTCAGATGATTCATCTACCTCATAAAAACTGAGCCTTGGAGAAGAAGGGTAAGTACAAGAAAGCCTCCAAGAGCAGGTTTCCAGGAACGCAGGGGAGCTTGGAGTTGCGGAGGTGTGGATGGGGTGTGGATATCCCCGCGGCTGCGGCACGTGAATGAAACGGAGAGTCAGGGACATGGGAATGAGGACTTTTAAGGGGTTTTGTTTTACATTGTTAAACGTGTTTTCCCTTCAATGGTTTAAAAAGAAATTGGAGTAGGTAAAATGTTTGTAAATTATTTTGGTTGCCGAACTGCTGTATCTTTGAATGGCACCTGTGGGACCACAGATGGTTCCATTTTACCCATTACAGACAGCTGTGGCTACGAGCACCCTCTTGTGACCGCCACCCTTCCGGGCGTGCTTCGCTAAGAGCCGTCGCCGAACCCAAGGATTCTCTCAAGCCTTGATACTTCCAGTGACTTTCAAACCCTTTCTCCTGATCAAAATTACCTCTTTTTCGTCCAGTTTTCTTGAGAATCTGCTTTCTGCAGCCTACCCGTTGGATTTATGTGGACTAAAGGTTCTATTCAAGGTGATACATTTTCTAACTGATTTTGAGTTTCTGGAAAATATGACTCTTCTCAAAGGAGAGTTTTCGATTGTGGAAATTCCAGGCATCATGATATGTCAATGACACTTTTTTTCCTCCTGACAGTCAAAATACATCAAATAGGAAGCCATTTCTACTTTGAAAATTTGCTTTCGTGTGTTTTCCCTGTTCTTTCTTTAAAGAAATTTGTTCCCTTCTGTATTCAGTAATTAGATAGGCTGTTAAAGTCAGAGTAAGAATCAAACATGTGGCTAAAATGTTTGCTAAACATGGCATTTTGCTAAGCATTAAGATTACAGTGAAATGCAAAAAGATGAAGTTTTTACCTTGAAGGTATTTGCAGTTAAGTGGGGAGTGAAAGTGGTAATCAAATAACCATGCCTATAAATGCATATTCATGTGCTATGCTAAGTGCTATGGAGGAAACAGGATGCTGTGAGGACATATACCAGGGGATACTTCCTAGGATGGGATCAAGGAAGACTTCCCTGAAGAAACAATAATAAAAACAACATCTTGTTTTTGGCATTAACTAGGCAAAAGGGATAGAGAAAGAGTGGTTCATTCAGCCCTTGAGAACAGCACGTGCAAAAGTCCTGAGGCAGGTCAGAACATAGAGCAGTTATTTAAGAAGCAGAAGAAAGTCATTGAGGCTGGAGAACTGGGAAGGAGGTGGAGAGGGTGAAATCTGAGCTTGAAGAGACTGAGGGAGCAAAATCATTGAGTTTTGTGGGCTCTGTTAAATATATATATATATTTTTTTCATAAGAGTTATGGAAAACTATACAGGTATTTTAAGCAGGGAAGTAACATGACCAAATTTGCCTTAAGAACATCAAGTGAAGAAGGACGAATGCTGGAAGATCAGTTGGAGACTATCGCCACAGTCCAGATGAGGTACGATGGCAGTTTGGTCTAGTTTTGTAATGTGAGTGACAGAACTAAGAGAGAGACTTTGACAGATGTATAGGAGATAAAAATTTACAAGAATGGATTGTGATTGGACATGGGGTAAAGGAGAAGAAGGTGTCAAGGATAACTCCCAGGTGTGTTTTTTTTTTTTTATTTGTTTGTTTATTTTTTGCTCCTGCAGGTGAACGAAGAATGAGACTACCAGGAGGAAAACAACGGGAAAGACTAGACTGGGGAGGAAATCGAGGTCACGACGGGGCAGGACCGTAATGAGCTCTGCTCGTTCAAGCTGGAGTTTGAATTGTCTTTGCAATACCCAAGCTGAGGTGATACCATTTCTAAAGTGAACCCGATGACACCTGTCTGGCACGGTGGTTCTGCGGATGACGGGAGGAAGTGTATATAAAGCACAGTTCCTGTCACATAACAGGCCCTCAGTAAAGCTGAGAAGACAGCTTGGGGACGACAGTGTGTGTATGTGTGCACATCTAAATTTGCGTCCCTGTATGTAAATAATCAAAATAATCCTCTCCACTCAAATTTAAACTCAGCCAATATGAAGTCACTGTTATTATATAGAGGATAGTTCTTACATTTCTTATTAACCTCTGAACTCCTGCGTAATTTAACTTCAAATACAAGATAGACAAGATAATATACAGCCAACTTGTGTTATGCTATTTTATCTCTGCATTCATTTGAACCTAAAAGTTCACGAAGCCAGTAAAAAAAATGGCATCTCGGTTCTAAATAATTACAGTATTTTAACTTTAATTTAATTATGGTGCATTGAACAGTGGACCTTTTAAAACTACGTAGTGATTTGCTGCAGTGAGTTAGACTAATCGGTATACCTCATTATACTCAATGCATAAAGGGATATATGTCTCCTGCTTTATAACACATTCTTTAAATGAGCTCCCACAGTGCTATCAAAACTGATGCTCAAGCGTTTCCAGAGCTGGTAGTTTTCCTTTTAAAATAAAAGTCCTCAAGTGTAAGGTTTTGCAGGGAATAGCTGTGGAGAAAAAGGTTGGTGAATTGAGAAACAAGCTCTCTCCTGGCAGCATCTAGAATCTGTGGGAGCCACAAAGCACTGGTGCCTTCGTTTTTTTTCTGACAGGTGACATAAAGATGATCGATGGAGTCATCATTCTCTATACGTGGATGGAAAAAGAATATTGGGAAATGCCGAATGAAGATAACATTTCAGTGAATGTTCTTTGATGTTCCTTTACATTTCTACATAAAAGACTTCTACATGCAGAAATAGTAGGTGTATCTTTTTTAAAAAGACCAGGACCAAACTAGTGTTATGGGAAGATTGATCAAACTTTAATCAGCTAAATTAAGTAAAGATTTTTTTTAATTGAATGAATAGGTTTATTCTAAAGCAAAGCAGTTGCCAAAAATAAAAACAGTTTTTGATCTAGTCCTGAAATTCTCCATCTAACTAATTGTGCGAACACCGACTCGAGGGTGGAATGGGCAGAGGGCAGAGGGAGCTCGACTTGAGTTATTGAGTGAAATTTAAAGAAGATAAATTAGGTTAAGTAATTGGACAGTGAGAACGACTGGTCATATGATTTTCATCTTTATTGACTTAACTGTGGGGACAGAAGATGAAATATTTTGGGCAGTGAAATGCAGGCTGTGCCTTGAAAGATGGCCAAGGCTTCAGACCCAAATTCCTGCAGCCCACCTACAAGACGGTGCGAAATAAACCTGCAGCAGTTAAATGGGTGACGTACCAGAGTAACGGGGTCATGAGTATCAGATAACAGTTCTATAATCCCCAGAATATTAAATGGTGCTGTGGCTTTATTTATTTACCAGTGAATTGCAGGAGATGGTGAGACATCTGTGGTTTGGATAAAAATACACCATTTCTTTTTCTTATCCTGCTTCTAATATCCCACATCCATTAGACTTTGGTTTGAGCACGCGGTTGCTCGAGGCTTCCAAAGTTGCTACGGTGGAAAAAAAATATTCTGCTCATGGAGCTACAGAAGTGAGGTGGTGGCAAAACAGGCCCAGAACACCCCACAAAGGAGACTCCCCAGCTTTCTGTTCCTAGATATTTTCCATGGCCACCCCTTGAAGATCCCTTCAATAACCAGATCTTGGAAGCATTTTTTTTCAGAATTACGGGAACTTGAAATGGGAATTAACTTTGTCTCTTCTCTTTTACCTTCATCTGGCCTCCTACAGCCTAGTGGGTTTTCCAAATAACACACATAGTTAAAGAGGGCTTAGTGGGAAAAAACCATATTTTTCCAGGATTAGATAAAGTTAGGGCTCTTCTAAATTGGTAAGTATATATTTGAGTATGAATGGCATTCATTAATCCAACTTGCCTCAATTTTCAACATTTCATTTCCTGGCTTCTTTCTTCCTAGCTGTGCTCCTACGCCAGGTGGAGAGATGTCTCCAGAACCTCACGTCTCATTGTCTGTCAGCCTGGAACATTTTCCTGTATTTAAGCTTTTTCTTTCTGATTCTTGCTGAGTCTAGTGACCAGTTAATAGACTCCTTCTGGTTGTTTTTGCACCCTTTCAAATTATGTCAGATCTCATTTCTGTTTCTGCAGTTTTCCCTTTGCTTTTCAGTCTCCACTAACACCCTTTCTTTCCTCTTACACACACACACACACATACACACACACAGAGTGAGAGAGAGAGAGAGAGAGAGAGAGAGAGGGAGAGAGAGAGAGAGGGAGAGAGAGCGAGCAGTCAGCTAATAGCAGGAACATGCCCTGCCCTCAGCTGATTATTTCTGAATTCCCATTTTAAGGCGTTTATCCCCTGGCCCCATTGCTCTTTCTTCTGCCCTGGCACTTATAAAACTATTTGGCATTCGATAATTTCTTCCATGCACGATGGAACAGACAGAATGTGTACATGAGGTAGAGGAGTCCCACTGCCACTGATCTGGCATAATTTGTAGTCTGTCCTGGAAAGCATGGCCTGACAGTCAAGGACGTGTGCTGTTTGTGCCAGGTACGGCTAGAGGCATAGACAATACATGTGAGAGATCTCACTCCCAGCAGCAGGGCACCTGTCAGGGATATAAATATTGCAATAACATAGCTCCTTGATTTTTATGATTATTTTGAATTTTTTGCGGCCGTCTCTATCAAGCCCCGAGTAGCACTGACTTGTTAACACTATGTGAATATATGACTAGATAAGGAAGCTAAAATGAAATTTGTCATCCTGCACAGATATAATGACACTTTCATGCCAAAGTGATGACTGTTTTTAAAAACACCCACACAAATACAGATAGAAGTCATTTTCTCTTTTATTTTTTTCCATTCCTCACCTGAAAAATGTTCTGGTTTTTGTGACAGAGAGATAGTTATTCCTATTCCAAATTTAAAAACCGAAGCTAGAAGGATAACTTTATATAACTGAAAAGAGAATTCTTCTTTTTAAGCTTTGCTAAAGAAATAATGATATATTTTTTATACCTCCAAAATAAAAATGTTTGAACATTGTTTAGTTGCATTGCATGCCTCAAGTGCTTACTCTGGTTTATTTTATTTCTTATTCTTGGTACAGATTTTTTTCTTTAATGTCTTCGCTGTTTATACAGAAACATCCAATTAAAAAGAAAAATAAAACACCTGCCTTTAAAGCCTAGGTGAAAATTTCTTTGGCAAACATGGGCTCTGAACTGTGGCCACGAGAACAGAAGAGCTGTTCCTAGCCGAGCAGCGCTTCCTTTGCACCTGTGTTGGGAACGGAACACAGGTGCTGAGGGCAGAAAAGGAGCACTGAGCTTGGGATACAGACCCAGGGTGGGCGGGGCAATGGAAGAGGGAAATCAGCTCCCCCAGAAATGGTACTTTCTTAAACACAGTGCACCTTAATAAATGTAACCCTGTCCCTCAATTACTGAGCACCGCATGTGTTCCAGAAAGAACACAACTCTATTGCCTAATTGTGAACACAGAATACAAAGGAATATCCAAAATTGCCTCTCTACCATTCCAATTTGGTCTCCCTTCACTCCAAACAGAGTTGGCCTTCATGTGGGGGAACCTTAAAGTCCCCTCTGTCTTAGTCTCTCTCCTACTTCCATTTTCTGTCTCCCAGACACACCCCCACGGGGCCCTCCATCCAACCTTCCATGGTCCTACGTGGTTAGATCCAGAGAAAGCGTTTTTCTGTCTATGCCTCGATTTTAATTTGGGCGATCCACATCAGTGGCTCCAGGCATCCGTAAGACTGACAAGCCTTGCTTCACGAGCCCTTTCTCCTCATGTGGAACAATTCAGATGCTAAAGGTTCCCCTTTCCACCAGGTGTGGGAGTAAGAAGCATCTGAGAGGTAAAGGAAGAGAGAAACCACATTGTCACTTTAGCCATTAACTGTCAATCCAACAGCCATGAATTTAGGCTACTTTTAAAATTAAAATGCTGAATCTAGTTGAGAAAAGTAACAATGATCTTGGTTTCATAGAAGAGCTTTTTTGTGAGTCTGTTTCGTTTGCACTTTTTGAGATCCGCTTTTTCACCGAAAAGCTACATCTATTCCTTTCTTTGCTTATAAAGAAGAAGCAGAGTTAAAAGAGACGAAATCATTAGTTAAAATCCCTACCATAAGTGATTTGCAGCATCAGGGTTAGAATTTAGAATCCCTGGTGTGTGTGAGGCATTAGCCCAAGCAACCCTAATTTCAGACAGATCCCTTCAAGTATAACTAAATTTTATGCTAATTCTCCTGGCATCTATTTTGTGAACAGCCCAAGAAGATAAGGAAAAGTCCTTGACCCACTTAACAAGCCCAACTAACTGATGAAAATAGTGGTCGATGCCCTATACTCCGTCGTGTAGAACTGAACATTTCTAAGGCGAGTAACCAAATTTAACTGAGCTTTGAGTCTTAACTTCAGCTCAGAAAAGCAAGTTTGACCTAGGGCTGGAAAACCTGGTTTGCGGCAAGACGGACGCCTGTGCCTTTGCTCAAGGCGCCGCACCGAAGCAGCGGCAGGTAGAACGTGCGTATCTCAGAGCGTGGTTTGCTGGTTGCTGTGGGTCTATAGCAACCCTTAACGTGGCTGCACGCAGTCTGATGGCTTCAGAAGAAATGTAAAGAAATTATTTTTTCACAGACATTGCCGAATTTGAAAGACATGATTAATGATTATTTTCGGAAGACTCTACTTACTCTATAACACAAGCACTGCTATGGCCTTTCCTCCCTGCCAGTTCATTCAGTGAACAGGTGTAGTTTATCGTGACTAACTCATTCTTGCTTCATTTGCATATTTTGGTTTACATTTGTTAGATTTCCACGTTTCGTTGTTACTTTTCTAAGATGTCATATTCTTGACTCACAGCAGTGGATCAGTGGCTCGAAAGTTGTTAACTGAAGAATGAAAGTCGTGATGAAAATAGCAAAGGAAACACTACAACTTTGAATAACAGTGTAAATATAAATAGTGAACAGGGCTCGGATGCAAATATAGAATGTGATTCTGCACGTGCAGAGATAATGGAGTTCGTACATGTGATAAATTTTCACAAGCTGCAAAAGAAAAATGAAAGTAAGAACAATGGATGTCTAAAAATCTGATTTTGTTGGACCAAGCTTTTGCTTTTTCTTAAGATCTCAGTATTTTGTTTGCTATGACATTTAGTCAAATAGTAGCATGGAGCCACCAATTTTCAAATCATTTTTAAGTATAATCACTGTACTAGAAATTTTATCAATTTTTTTTACAATAACAATAAAATCATGCTTTCCAGTATTCAATGGATATATTTTGTTTCTGAAGTCTGACAAAAGGCCATTCAGAGTTGCTTTTCTTGTGGGAAAAAAAAGCAAAACAAAACCTTGTTCCAGTCACAATATGATGACAAGCTTATAAAACTTAATGACAAATATTATGCTTGGAGAGGAAGTAGTATGAGTTTCTAGAAAAATCCTTTTATCAAAGGACACTATTGGACATCAATGACATAGTAGCAGGTATTTTGCTTTGTAGTTACTTGAGACCATTGGTGTGCAGAATTAACTCTTGCCTAATAGGCAAAAGATATACAAGAAAATAGAGCAAATATTTATGGACAACATTCTCTGTACTCTGTGCTTCAGGTGTTCTATCTCGTTTAATCAGCCCCCAAATCCTAAGAAGTATGCACTATTCTTATCTCTATTGGACAGCTATGAAAGTCATAGCTTGGAGGAGAAGGTTAAAAGTCAAGTGGAAATGCTTGACTGTTCGGCAACCAACTCCAGAGCCTATGCAATCATGCTCCACTGCATATGGAGGAGAAAAACTTAGTGACTTTTTCATTTATTGCTAAAAAAATATGCTAAAAGGACAAAATTAGTTAATCAGAATGGCTTTGCAAAGGTACATTAGGATCAGTACCGATTAAAAAAAATACATAGAAAAAAAATCTCAGTTCTTTTTTTTTTTTTTTTTTGTGACAGAGGCGGGCTCTGTTTCCTGGGCTAGATTGCCGTGGCATCAGCCTAGCTCACAGCAACCTCAAACTCCTGGGCTCAAGCGATCCTCCTGCCTCAGCCTCCCGAGTAGCTGAGACTAGAGGCATGTGCCACCATGCCCAGCTAATTTTTTCTCTATATATATTTTTTTAGTTGTCCAGATCGTTTCTTTCTATTTTTTAGAGAGACAGGATTTTGCTCTTGTTCAGGCTGGTCTCCAACTCCTGACCTTGAGTGATCCACCCGCCTCGGCCTCCCAGAGTGCGAGGATTACAGGAGTGAGCCACCGCTCCTGGCCAAAATCTCAATTCTTTTTTTTTTTTTTTTTTTTTTGAGACAGAGTCTGGCTCTGTTGCCTTGGCTAGAGTGCCATGGCGTCAGCCTAGCTCACAGCAACCTCAAACTCCTGTGCTCGAGCGATCCTCCTGCCTCAGCCTCCCGAGTAGCTGGGACTACAGGCATGCGCCACCATGCCCGGCTAATTTTTTCTATATACATATTTTTAGTTGTCCAGATAATTTCTTTCTATTTTTAGTAGAGATGGGGTCTCTCTCTTGCTCAGGCTGGTCTCGAACTCCTGACCCTGAGCGATCCACCCGCCTCGGCCTCCCAGAGTGCTAGGATTACAGGCGTGAGCAGCCGCGCCTGGCCCCCCAAAATCTCAGTTCTTAAGTGTACTTTTCAGCTTGGGTTTCCTGGGAAGTGATCTCTGAGAGGAAAATTAGCATTCAAGATATCTATTAGCGGTGTTTGGGGGTTGATATCTATGACATGGGAGAGAAAGAAGCAGCACCGGGCAGAGGGAGAAGTTGAGCAGTGCTGCTGAAGGCCTCACCGACTTCTTGGAGATCTCTGTAGCAGGGATGGTCTTTCGGAATTGTCCTAAGTTTGAGCCAAGAGGCTGGGTCTTTACAGCCCTGTGAAATCATGCATTGAATGTGAGCTGCCCTTGGAAGGAGGTGTAACCTTTAGCAAGGCAGAGGGCTGACTGTTGAGGGTTATCTTCCAACAAGGCTCCCAGTGGGTGAATGAAGAAGTCGTTCATTCCAAAGGGGCATCTCCTTAGATCTTCCACCACAGTGCTCTAAGCAGAAAAGGATAGTGAGGTCAGTCAGTCCTTTGCTTTTTACTCTAGTATGCTCTGATTGTGGAGGAGATGGTGCACAAACTTTTAAGAAAATTCGTAATGAACTAGTTAAGATTTTAGTTATTTTTCTGTGAGTTGTGTAAGTTGTGTATCTCAGCCATATTCAATACTTAAAATAGCCAGATCTTCAGGGCTTATGTATTTAATGCTAATCACTTTAGTTGTATTATAAATATTAGGATTTATTAAAAGTTAGAGTTGTGGTGGAAAGGGCTTAATCACTAACAGTTTGTCTTTTTTCTAATTTTTTTTTAACTCAGTGGCAAAACATCCCATGAGATGTGGTGGGGGAGGGGAGAGCACACATTCATATACCACAACGGGACACGGAAAATGCAACCAAAGACAGGAATTGAAATCCATTTGTTATTATTTTCCAAGTTGAAATAATCACCTTTCCAGTTTTTGAGAATAATATGCTTTGGGGGAAAGTAGTCTGTGGTAAAAAAATAACTCAGTAATTCTGGATTCATGTTTTATGTTACTATACGGAACTATTTGACAGTTTAAACAGCCCATAATTGTGTGTGGATTGCCTAGCTTAGTAAAAATAAAGTGTAAGGGAAGAAGTTTACTAAGCACGTAAAAGTGAGTCAATGGCTGAAGAGCTCCTGTTGCGGGAAAAACACTCACGCCAGAAGGAGAAGCCCGGGAGTGTTGTTCACTCACTGACGAGAGATGATAATCACCATTAGTGTTAATTTTGAAATACTGTATTTTTAGTCAAATTTCTGATTGTGACAAACATTTCTAAAATGCACTTAACCTGTGTCAAATGTTGACTGAGGGATCTACAGACATGAAACCGTTGAGAAACATGATATGATGGGAAGAAGACTGGATGTTGTCTTCTGGTTCCGTTTCTTCCACTGCAAGACTCTGTGACTTGGTCTCATCCTTTACCTCTCTGGGACTAGGCAATTTCCTTTTTAAAATATAGGAGTTTGTACTTCGGTTTCTCAACTGTAGGACCAGAAGAGGCTTTGTGGGGGCAGGGAGGGGCTGTCTGGATGCTGTATAGCAGCATGCCAGCCTCTGCCTGCTAGAGGCCAGTCACACCCATCCTACCTTCCCTGCATCGCACCACGAGGACCACACATGTATTTAGGCATTGTCAAATATTTCCCGGGCAAAATTACCCATAGTTTGAGAATCACCAGTTTAGATGGTTCCCAAGGAAAGAATCAGCTTTAAATTTCTATGAATTTTATGATCTCTTTCTGACAAGAATGGTTTGTGACTTTAGAAAACCAGGACTTGATGATAGTTTGGGAAATTCTCAATTTTTCCAGATGGTAGATGATGCTAAAATTAAGAAATTGCCTTCAAAAGCATAGCATGGAGAAAAAACCAAGAATGTGACTGTAAAACATCTTACTGAAACATTTTACTGAAATGCCGAAGGATCAAAAGATCAGAGTACTCAGTAACAAGAAATTAAGGGTGGTAGGTGGTCTCAATCAAAGCAGAAGGCCCTGGGAAATTTAAGGGCAGTGTCTTTCAGCTATCTCAGCAGAAGCCGAAAATAGAAAAGAGATGATTTAGGAAGATCTGTGGAGGAATCTCTGGTCTAACAGAGTGAAGAACCATGAAACCCATGCCTACAATGTTCTTGAGAATCTTACATTGGTAGAAACACTACCAGGCTGGGCTGAAAGGCACGGTGAGATAACAAAGGCTCTTAGATCCAACGTTCTCTTGACAGGAAGCAGACGAATAAACTACTCAGCTGAAGTTTCGTGCTACCATTTTCACGAAGAAGAAGCAGCGGCTCTGAGGGCAGAACCAAGAACACAAAGGCTGAAGCCCAGCACACAGGTATTAGAGCTGAGAATCACAGAAAACTTGACACCTAAAGGAGTTTGTTCAGCCAGATTTCAAAACTGCTTTGTATGGGTGACTAGTTTTCATTCTTAAGTTTACTATTTTTTGAATCTGAATGTTTATAACCATTATCATATGCCTGTCTCATCACTGTATGTTGGGAGCAGACAACTTGTTTCTTTAGCTCCATAGATCCACAAATGGAGAAGAATTGTAGTCAGGAGCCTCAAATGCACTTGATTTAGATAACTGAGAAAATGAGATTTCGGACTTTTGAGTTGATACTAAAAGGAGAAGAGACCTTGGAAACCTTGAGAATGCATGAATGTATTTTGCTTTGGGGAGTGATGTGACTCTTTGGAGGATGGGGGTGAACTGTGGCAGACAGTGTTTCTAAAATCTCCAATCCCTGGAACCCGTGAATATGAGACGTCACTATCACAGTTACGTTATGTCATACTGTACAGTTAACTTTAGGACAGGAAGATTATCCATGTGGGTCTCATGTAATCATAAGAGCTCTTAAAAACAGAAGAAAAAGGCAGAGACCCAAAGCATGAGGAAGTTTCAATGTGCCATTGCTTGCTTAAAGGTGGAGAGGGCCACATGAGAAAGAATGTGGGTAGCTTAAGGAGCTGTGAGAAGCTTCCAGCTGACGACTAGCAGAAAAATGAGGATCTCATGGCACTAGATTCTGTCAGCCCGTATGAACTTAGAAGTGGATTCTCTCCCAGAACCTCCAGATAAGAGCTCAGCCTGACTGATGTTGGTTTTAGCCTTGGTGATCCTTTGTCCACTTCTGACTCACAGAACTGTGAGCTAATACCTGGGTGGTTCTTTTAGGCTAAGTTTGTGGTAATTTTTTATGCAGCAATAGAAAATGAATACATATGCTAACTGTAAATGAATTGCTGAAAGATACCATTTGAACAAAAAAATAATAATAGCATATTAGAAGATAGCAATGCAGTACAAAAAAGTAACTTCCTGGAGCTTAAACACATGAATTCCCAAATAAACTATTCAGAGATGAATTGGAATAGAGCATGGTCATTGTTCAAATATAAAATAGTGACCTATAATATTAAAAGAAATAAATATCTTCACATAATTAAAAATAAATGGAAATAGTGAAAAAACACAGATTAAAAAAGCAAGGGTTTGAAATCTATATATAAAACTAAATAAAATTAGGACAAAAATACTAAAGTACTAAATGAAACAAAAATGACATTTATAATGGTAAAGTCAATAATATCCAACAAAATTTAGCAATTATTACTATCCACACATTAAATAACACAACAGCAACCTTCATATAGCAGGAACTACAGGAGATGAAAGGAGAAATAACAGACACATACCAAGAACAGGAGACTTAAACATATCTCTCAGTCCTAGACAGATCAAGTAGACAAAATTTAGTAAGGACCAAAAGAAATAAAACAACATAATCACCCAGAGTGTATTCTGAATGAGAAAAAAAAAAAAAGACCCACAATAGAATCAATCAAGTTACAAAGCAAAACAAAAAAATCCCCAAATTAAAACAATACAAACATCATTATCTGATCAATAATAACAATAAATAACAAAATAAAATTCTCCTCCCACGAAATGAAAAAACTCTATGAAATAACTCTTTCATCAAAGAGAAATAAAAACTTGAGTAGCATAATTTCTAGAAAATAGTATTAATGAGAACATGGTATATCAGAATTGTTTTGGCACAATTAAAACAGAAAGAAATTTATAGTATTAAATAACTATCAAAAGAAGAAAAATAAAAGTAAATGAATTTAATATCTACTTTAAATAACTAGAAAAGAACAACAAAGTTGACTGAAAGATAACAGAAGGAAGTAGTTTTAGTAGTAAATATAACAGTAGATTTTAATGAGTTGGAAAAGAGAAAATCAGTGAAAAAAATAACCTGGTTCATTAAAAATATTTGAGAAAAGTGACAAACTATTAGAAAATCTAATAAATTAAAGAAAAAGAAAAAAATAATGACGGAAAATCTAGGAAGAGAAAAACATAAAATAAGAAATGATAAAGGAACAAAAGCTATGAAATCATAAGAAAGAAAGAAAGAAATAGAAGAATTCATTAGAAACTATTTGTACAATTCTATGCAAACATATTTTAAAACCTAGATGTATTGAATAATTTTGTAGCAAAATATAATCTACCCCAAATGTCTCTAACATAGATAGAAAATCTAAACAAAATAGTTTTATTAGGAAAAAAAAAGTGCAAAGTTTTGTAAGAGCTCCACCATAAAATAGCACCAGGCTCAAATGATTTTACAGAAAAAATTCTACCAAATTTTTACAGAAGAGGTAATCTCAATGCTACTTAAAAGACTGACTATACAGAAAGAAGAAACTCTTCCAAACTCTTTTTAAGAGATATGTACCTATATATTAATATTTGATAAAATTATGCAAAAAACCCATAAACTAATCCCACATGAGTATTAATACAAAAATCTTTTAAAAGATAAACAGATAGATTCCAACAATACATTGAAAATATATATGTGTCATTGCAAAGTGAGGTTTATTCCAAGAATGCAAGGATGCTTCAATATTAGAAAACCAATAAACTATAAATATAATTTTGAAATGTAAATAATTCATAATATTAATATATTTTAGGAAAAAAATAAGGATCATTGCCAGAGATGCCTAAAAGACATTTGAAAGTATTCAGCATCCATTCCTGATAAAATCAATGTATAGAACAGAAATTATAGATTTTTTTGCTATGATGATTTATATTAATACATATGTATAACCTGAAAGCCTGATTCTTAATGGGGAATCATTAGCAGGATTCTTGCTAAAGTGAGAAACAAGAATGCCTAAGATAGAATATACTATTTAACATGGTTTTAGATATATGAGCCAATGAAATTAGATGAGAAGGAAATTATATGCATGAGAATTAGAAAGAAAGAAAGGGGTAAACTTTTGAAATTGAATATTTAGAAAGCTCAAGAAAATAATGAGAAAACTATTACAAACAAAAGAATATAGTTAAGAAAAATCAGGATACAAAGTTAATACATAGAAATCAATACAGCTTTGTATATATAAAAGATGATGTAATGGAAGAAAATACCCAATTAAAATTGCAACAAACAAACAAAATGGGATACCTATTTATAAACCTAATAAGACATGTGCAAAAGCTAAATGAGAAAAACTTTGAAATATCCCTGTAAGACCTCAAATTAGATTTAAATAAGTGGAAACATCTATAGTGTTCTTGGACAAGAAGATTCAATATCATGAAGCTATTAATTCTTCTTAGATATTTTATAAATTTAATAGAATTCCAATAAAAATATTAAGGATTTTTTTAATAGTCCAACCCAACTTGATTTTAAATTTTATACAGAAATCTAAACTAGCAAGTCTAGGTAAAAAAGCTCTGAAAAAGAAGAGTAGCGGTGTTGGGGATGTTGGGGTGTTGGGTGTCAGATAATAAAATAGATGGAATATATGCTATAAACCCTTTGTATAACTGTGTCATTGGCGCGTGGGTAGACAAATGGGATATAGTACAGAATTGACCCCAATGCACATGGACATTTTGTATATACATCTCATTCATATCTGTAGCGAAAAGTTTGACTTTTAAATTATTGGTGTTGAGACATTTGTGAAAGAATACAATTAGATCTCTATCTCACTTCATATACCAGCATAAACTCCAAATTGGTGATCTACATGCAAAAATTGAATGTATACAACTCCGAAGGGCAAGCATGGATCAGTCCTTTATAAACCAAAAATACCTTATTATGACTCAAAAGCCATAAGCAATTTCAAATAATTGGGTTCGATTATACACACACGAAAAACCACCTTTCCATGACAAAGTCATTCACACACAATGTCAAAATAAAAATTTCAAATATTTTAAATTTAGA